>PVIW01003916.1:0-149908 GCA_004026585.1 Noctilio leporinus
TTGGGTAGTATGGACATTTTAATGATGTTAATTCTTCCCATCCAAGAACATGGTATATGCTTCCATTTATTTGTGTCTTCCTTGATTTCTTTCTTCATTGTTCTGTAGTTTTCTGCGTACAGGTCTTTTACCTCCTTGGTTAAGTTGATTCCTAGGTACTTTATTTTTCTTGTTGCTATGGTAAATGGGATTTGTTTTTATTCTTACAACATTCTTAGATGTAAATTATTAATACTATTTTAGAGGACAGGAAAGCTATGACTAACATGATTACATGCTTTGCCCATGGTCATTAAGCTACTTATCAAGAAACTAGGATTCTAGTCTTGACTTTGTAATGTTCCAAGCCCCTCTCTCCATCTGGATTATCAGTCTCAAAGGAAACTCTTTCCTAAGAGACTGGAAGCATCCCCAAATTAGAGCAATTAATACATGGGCTTAGAGAATGAAAGGAAATACTCTTGGATTACTATTACATTTTACACTTACCCGGGTATGTACTCATTATCACTGACAACATCATATGCAATAATTAACAAATTATATTTTATATGGGGCATTTAGATCACAGTTTTAATGGGATAACAATGATACCTTATAATTGTGTTGTGCTTTCATCTTCGTAAAGACCTTTAGAATCTGTTTATTTCATTTTATCCTTACAAATTATGACTTAAGTTCCTATAATATGGTATTTTTAGTGGGTTCTAGAGTCAGGGTACTCGGAGCGTTTGCCAGTGTTAGCAGAAAGCCCATGCAATAGCCCAGGGTAAAAAGGAAGTTGAGTTGCCCTTAAAAATATCTGGCAGCAAATTAAAAGTGGGGAAAGAAAAATCCTACATGCTTAAACACTCAGGTATCTGATTCCCTTGGGATTTTAGACTGTTCATAATAGCGCATGTTTTGGCATTAACTAAAAGTGCAAGCTGTATTCATTATAGTACAAGTGAAATGTCAATGAGCATTTTTGCTTTCACTTGTTGCTGAGATTAAGACCACACTAGCAATTAACTATAACTCATTTGCCATAGCAATTACCCACAATTACTCATAATCTCATGGGTAATGGAGCACACAATGCAGTTGGCTCATACTGCCTTTTGGATACTGACCTCTTGGATAAAAGGTCATCCCAGGCATGAGGAGGGGTATGCTTTCTGCAGATTCGGTGGGTCTGGTAGACAACATGTGAAAATAATTTACTAGAGACACCATTTAGACATTGTGCACACAGGGAAAGCTTTAAAAATTTTCTTAATGTGGAAGACTAGAAAGAAGTTTTGGCTTGTTTGCAAAGTGCACTCTGGAAAACAATATGGTGGACTTTTTCCTGGGAGTGTGTAATGCAGATTCAGTCTAAAATAGAAGCCATGTGTCTGTTCTGAATAGAAAACTACATGGGAGAAGGGTGCATGACTGAACCAAGAGCTCCTTGGGATGGAACTTTTAGAGTCTCAGTCCAAAGCCTTTTCAGAAGCATCACTTTTCTGTACAGAGCTTTAAACGTAGCTTGTAAGCAAAGCTCTCTCTAGCAGGGAGGTAGGTTGTAGCAGTGTGTTTCCAATAGTGTGTCAGATTGGAACATACTTATTTCAAGGCTTTGGTTTATTATTATTATTTTTTTAGTAAGAGAATTAATTACTCCCAAACTAGTTTTTATAGCTTGAATTTATATTCTATGTCATAGTGGTTAAGAGTAGAGATCTTTGGAGTGATATAAAACTGTTCTAGTCCTGGCTATACTGTACACCAACTGGGCAAATTACTTGGTTTTTCTGAACCCATGCTTTCTTTTCTGTAAAATAGGTAAAATAATAAGCACTACTTCTTTGGGTTGTTATCAGAACTAAAAAGACTATGTTAAAGCTCTTGCCATAGCACTTGAAATTAAGTTTACCCTATATCCTTGCTTTTCTTATTAATTTTTTTAGACTACCTTCTAAAATATGTGTTGTTCAAGTTATTCCTCATAATCACCCTGTGATTACATTATTTGCATCTGACAAGTGAGAAATCTGAGCCCCCAAATGGGTGTATGCTAGCTATTCTGAAGTAAACATAATTAGTAGATGGAGCCAGAACTCAGGTTGATCAAGTCTTTTATTCAAAAGGCTCATTGACTTAAGATAATGGCATCAAATATGATGTCTGTACCAGAAGAAGTCCCATTGTTAATATAATGAGAACAGTTTGTGCAACATTGGTGTAGGCCTGGAAGCCAGGGAGAGTGGACTGAAATGGGCAGGTATAAACAATGATGACTTCACTGTAATGGTCAATGGGGGTGGTGGATGCCACTGAGTGAGCCTGTGTACTGTGAGGCTATCACATTAAAAATGACTGAGTAGAGCAATACACCTGCATTAAATTTTGTGTTAAACTTGAACGTTCCTCCACGGAAACTATTTGGATGATTCAGAAGGCTTTCAGGAATAATACAATGAGTGCAGCACAAATAAAAGTGTGGCATAAATGCTTCAAAGATGGCTGAGTATCTGTTGAAAGTGATCCATGTTCTGAAAAGCCTGCAACAAGCAGAACACCTGAGGATGTTAAATGTGTACAGGCTGCAACCAACAAAGAGTGGTGACTGACAGTGCAAGAACTAGAGGCTGAGCTGGGGATTCCAAAAACTACTGTCTTGAGATTTTCATGCAGGATCTTGGCATGAAATAATGTCATGGCAAAATTCATTCTGTGCCTTCTGCTACCAGAGCAGAAGGAACATTGTGCTACAGTTGCTAATGACTTGATTCAAACCACTACTAGTGAACCAGAGTTCCTCAAGAAGGTCATAACCAGAAGTGAATAATAGCCTATGGCTATGATACAGAAACAAAGGGCCAATGGTTCCAAAGGAAGTCACCTAGTTCTCCACACTCTCCACACCTGAAGAAGGTGTGACAAAGTCTCAGCAAGATGTCAATATTCTTCGTCAGTTGAGAGATGCAATATAATGGAAATGGCTGCAACTGTGGGCACCTGGTGATTGGCAACTTCATCACAACAACGTGCCTGCTTGTGCATCAGGTCTAGTGCAGAGTTTTTTGGCAAAAATTAAATCACCCAAGTGACTCAGCCCCTCCCAGCCCAGATTCAGTGCCTTACGATTTCCAGCTTTTTCCAAAACTAAAATCACCTTTGAACAGGAAGAGAGTTCAGACCAATGATGAGATTCAGGAAAATACAATGGGCAAGTGGATGGTGATTCCAACAAAGGATTTTGTAGAATGTTTTGAACAGTGGAAGAGAAGCTGGGAAAAGTGGATAAGGCCCCAAGTTGCCTTCTTTAAAAAGAACTGAGATGTCATTGCCCCATGTACAATGTTTCCTGTATCTTCTTCAATAAATGCCTCTGTTTTGTATAGTACATGCCTGGGTTCTTTCTGGACACACTTAGAGTATATTTTGTTGTTTATTGGAGTTTTATGCTTTCACCATATATAATTGTCAAGGATGCAATTTCTTCCCTTTTAGCTCCTTCAGCTCTGTCTACAACCTCTTTTATTTATTTTTATTCTTATTAGAAGAGCAATGTGGAAAGCAAAATAACAGCCCCATAGAATCTGTGAATATGTTAGGTTACATGGCCAAGGGAAATTAGGTTGCAGATTGAAGGAAGGTTGCTAATCAGCTGACCTTAAAATAAGGAGATTATCCTGAGTTATTTGGGTAAACTCAGTATAATCACAAGGATACTTACATGTGGAAGAGGGACTCAGGAGAAGAGTGTCAGAGAAGAAGATGTGATGATGCAATGTGAGGATTCCCACTTTTTCTGGCTTTGAAGGAGGATGAAGGGCTATGAGCCAAGGTTTATGGGAGGTCTCTAGAAACCAGAAAAGGTAAGGAAATGGATTCTTCCCTAGAGCTTCCAGAAGTGAACATAGTTCTGATTTTTGCCCAGTGAGACCATGTTTAACTTCTAACCTATAAAACTGTGAGATACATTTTTTGTTGTTTGTACCCACCAAGTTTGTGGTAGTTTGTTATAGCAACAATGGAAAACTCATATAAGCAATGTCCAGTGTTCTTGTATGTGTCAGAACTGGGTATCAAATTCTAGTTAGTATGTTTAGTAAGGGAAGATGATGAAAAAAGTTGTAAACTATGCATTTAGCCACATTGAATTCCAGTTATAGCTGGCCCAATACCCAACCTTTCGATAATGTTTCCTATGAACAATAAAACCAGACATTTGATTAGAGCATTTAGATGTTAGATATTCAAAAATAGGTAAAGATGTTCTCTTAGTCAGATATTTTTAGGCATGTTCATTGATTATTCCACAGCTTCCATTATGGGAGAGTTTCCAATATGCTAGGCATTAAGCTGACTACTTTGAGTATGTTTTATAATTTAATTCTCACAGGTTTATAATGAACCTGTGAGGGAGGCACAATATTCCATTTTGTGGATGAGGAAAATAAGGTTCAGAATCCAAAGTCCCACAGCTAAGGTGTGGCAGAGCTAGGAATTAAGTTCTGCTCATTTGATTCTAGAGCTTGATTTTTAAGGCTCTTCATTATACAGCAGGCCCTCAAATAACATTGTTTTATTCAGCATTGTTTCAGTATAATGGTGATGAAAAAAATTTTGAATCCCAGCTGGGACCATTTTCTGTTTGGAGTTTGCATGTTCTCCCCATGTCTGCATGGGTTTTCTCCAGAGGTTTTGGTTTCCTCCCATGTCCCAAAGACACACACACATTAGGTGAATTGGACTATCTAAATTGTCTCAGTGTGTGTGTGTGTGTGTGTGAGCCCTGTGATGGAAGGATGCCTTATCTTAGGTGAAGTCCTGGCTACTGGGAGAGCCTTTGGTCACTCATGACCCTGAACTGGAATCAGTAGGTTGGAAAAAAATGATCTTACTTGTTTTTATTCATCTTTCATTAAAGTACATATAGCTCACATTTATTTCAATGTTTAACATTGGAATGTTTGGAGTCATTATTTTAGAAGTTTGATGATGCTTTTATGATCAGAAATATGCCATACGAACTTAACTCTTGTATATATCAGTTAGCCCATTGCCCACGTTAAGTGAGAACTTTTGTGCTGACATCCAGGAAAGGTGGCGTACTCCTGTGACCTGACCACTGCATGTAGAGGTGGCTTCTTTATAGAAGAGTGAAAGCATGGAAGGAAGAACTTGGCATTTAGAGTCAGTCCGCTTAGTTTTAGTTTCCAATTCTGCCTTTCATTGGTTTGAAACTGGAACTTGATGGCTCTAAGTTTGAATTTTTCATCCTTAAAATTCAAATGACATTCCCTCCCACTCCTCACCCCATCCCATAATGTTTTACGAATTGAAGATGGTCTGTAAAATGCCGTCTTGGTTGAGGGTCACCGTTCTTATTCCTATCTTGAGCTCAGATAGTTGTTAAATCATATGATTATGTAACAATCTGTATAATTATTTTAGAGTCACCACAATATTCTTTTTTTTTTTTTTTAAAGATTTTTTTTACTTCATAATTTTTTTTAGAAGGAGGGGAAGGGAGAAGCAGAGAGGGAGAGAGACATCAATGTATGGTTGCGTTTCACCTGCCTCCAGCCACAGACCGGACTGGAGACCTGGTTTGCAACCTGATTATGTGCCCTGGCTGGGGAATCGAACCTGCGACCTTTGGGTTCGCAGGCCGGTGCCTTAACCACTGTGCTACCAGCCAGGGTTAATATTCTAATTCTTGCTTCTTATCCCTTTGTATTTTGGAACTACAAATGCTGCTTTCATGTCAATCTGTTTGTGGTTTTGATTTCATCCATTCTCTTACAAGCTTAAAGCAATTGAAGTTCTTGCTGTAGTACTAGATTGCTACTTTCTGTCTTCAGGAAGCCTGCCATTGCATGAGGTGGGCTTAGGGGTGGAGTTAAGCACACAACACCCTCATTTGATGTCATAGAGAATTATAATAGAGAAGTACAAAATGTCAGAGAAAGAAAAGAACAAATCTTGTTGTGGGGAGGCAGGTTTTCCTGGAAGGATTTAAGAAAGGTTTGGTACTTGAGCTGAGCACTGAAGGATTTGTAGTCTTTGCAAAGGCACAGGTTGTTCACAAGGAGATGGGGCAGAAGAGATGACATGGTCTAAAGTATGGAAGGAATAAAAAATTCTCAAGGTTGATTGGAGATGAGGGTCAAGTTCTGGGTTAGGAATATATAAGACTGAGGACTTAAGCCTTGACTGGAGCTTAAGGAAGCACCACCTGGTGGATATGTGTCAGATAAGCTGGATTGGTGGGGAGAGGTAAAGTAAGGTGGATGAGGGTAAGAAGGACGAAGTGGAGGCCGGTCAAAATGTTCCTATTTTGTTCCAGTCTTTCTCCTCCTTTTTTCATTATTGCACCCCTCAGAAGCCTTTTCAGGCTTTCCCCCAACCGCCTCCTCCATGATATTTTTAGTACTCTAGATATACTGTATGTTTTGTTTATATATGGTATGTATATCTATGCTTTAACATAAAAATATTTTTGGAAATATTTTTTCCCATCCTCCCAAGATCCAATTTTCACCCCCTCGAGGGGCCTATTGAGTGTGCACGGTATAGCAAAGGTGTGGAGAATCTGAATTAGAGTTAGGTGATGACAGGAAACATGGGAAGTGAGCAGAAATGCGACAGCTTCAAGTACAGGTGACAGTTCTTGCAAAAGGGAAGGATGTGGAAAGACAATAGAAGAAGGGCATGGGAGAGAACACTCACTTATCTTTCCTCTCTACATTCACGGTGGGTGCATTAACCTTCCTCCTTTGAAGGCTGTAGGTGGGTACTTCCCTCAGCCAGGAAACTGAGAGCTAATCCCCTAGAATTTGCAGAACACCACTGTTCTGATTTTGCAAAGAGGGAATGGCTGTGCCTACCCCACATATCTACTTATTGATTCTGCCTCATTTGGAAGTCATGGGCTAGGCTAATGGCCCATGGGACAACGCCTTGAAACAATTTGTCAGAGTTCAGGTTTCTCCCAAGCCTGGGGGAACCTTACCTGGAACTAGCTCAGGTCTCTGCTTGGAAGGCGTGTCCTGTCTCATGTTATAAGAGGGGGGAATTTGTGGCAAGTTCTCATGGGTTCTGCTTGTGTTGGGGTGTGGATGATTAAATAATACCCTGCTTTCCTACCCTTGGTCTAGAATGCTTTTAGAACATTGAAGCTGACCCATACTTATTTAATATTAAATAATATTCTTATTTAATAAGAATAAAGTGTTGACCCATACTTATTCAATATTAAATAATATTCTTATTTAATAAGAATAAAGTGTTGGAATGCAGTGCACTAGAATGTGGGTCTTAATTACTTGGATTGAGGGAGAGGAGCAGCAGATAGGGTTTCATTTTTTGTTTGTTTGTTTGTTTTTTATTCATAGATGGCATTGCACCTTTTGTAGGACAATTAGCCAGAAAAGGTTCTGAGCAACAGGAAAATAATTGGTCTGGGAGAGAAATGCATCATAAATCTAATGTAGACTTAATTAAACTTGAATGCAGGAAGCATTTCTTGTACATTTTGTTTAAAGCTGATGGACCAAATCCTTTACCCTTGTGAAATTGGGTATTCCAGTTGTTTTGTTTGTGAGAAAATGGGGTGTGTATGATGTTTGTTAGACTAAGTATTGAAGACCTGGTTTCTCTTGGTTTTGTCATTTACAAGCTTTGGTTTTATATTCAGACATGTACATTGTCTCACCTTTAATCAAGACCCTAGGAGTCTTCCTACCTGCCTCACTGATTGTGGTAGGACATAAGTGGGTAGAGGCTGTGCCAGCATCAAAGGACACTTTTCTTTTGATTTAATTTCCTCCAAGCCCCCCAAAGTCAAACAAAAACAAAAATAAAAAATAAAACCCCAAAATACTGGAAGCAAACCAGCATTTGTAACAGGTTATACCGGTAGTTTTTGAGTACAGAAGGGAAGGCTAGAGAACTGAAGACTCCAACAGGGACTTCTTTAATGAGGGTTGTTGACAAGCTGGACATTTCTCCCACTCATGGTGGAGTCAGGAAGTCCCCCAAGTAAAGAGGTATTCAAGAGAGCCACCTAAAAAGTTTCACCCATACCCTTTGCGTTTGGGATTAGTATTTTACTTACATTTGAAAAAATATTTAAAGACTGTGGCTAAACCTGTCCTAATGGCAGAGAAAGGAGACAGGGATGACGTGGGAGGGAACTGCATTCCCACTGTGAGCACAAAGGTGTATACTTCTCTGGGCCAGCTGAGGAGCGTGTTCAAGGTGTCAGCCTTGAGGAAGCCAGCGTGGAGCGCTGAATGTTGGGGCGAGGGAGGTTTAAGAGGGTAATTGCTCACCTGCTCTACCCAGAGCTGCTTGGGTTACACTCAGTCAATGGTGCCTCGCTTCATGCTCAAAATCAAACGTCCCTGTTCATGAAAGGGTGTCTCTGAGATTAGCGAACTGCTTCCAAGTTTGAGCTATTGTGACTAATACTGAAAAAAGGGAACCCTCATGCACTGTTAGTGAGAGTACAGACTGATGCAGCCACTGTGGAAAGCAGTATAGAGGTACCTATACTGCTTTTTAATTTTTTTAAATAAAAAATTAAAAATGAACTGCCTTATGAAGGCAGTTTCACTTCTGGGAATTTATCAGAAGAGACCTGAAACACTAACTTGAAAGAATATACTCACCCCTGTGAGTCCTGGTTCCTTTTTATTGGAAAATGATACATAGAAACCAAGATCTGGCTTCTGGGTGCATTCATATTTCTATGAGATTGTTATTGCTCCTAGGTTTTCTCAATAGGCAGGACTAAGAAACATACATATATACACATGTATCTTTATATTTTGGTATCTATCTACATATGTATGAGTTCATAAGTGCATACTTCTGATTCATTCTATTCTCTTCATTCCCTTTAACTTCTTCCTTCAACAATGAGAAATCTGGTTTTTTTGTTATCTAGAATATATTTACTTATCAAAGAATACAGTAAGTAGTTGCAGATTTATACTATATGAAAAACCTGGAGCAAAGCTTTTACACTATTCTCCAGATGGCAGGATTTCTCAGCCTCTGTTTCTCACACATACTTCACATGCAGGCAGCCTACAATTTCTCATCTTTCTCACTGACCCTCCCACATGGCAGTGTCATTGCTTTCAGCATGTTGAAGGCTGCAGCATAGTTTATGTCATAGGCCACATCACAGCTGCCTGGCATCCCTACATCCTGTCCTGATAAAAGAAATGTTGTCACTTTGTATCTGAAAAAGGTCAAATATAAAGAGAGGCTCTCACTCTGGTCATCACTCAGATTTAACCATACGTTAATGGGGAGCTCTGTCTTCTTTCCCTGATTCTCTCATACTACCAGACAAAACCCTGGCAGGAGCTGGAAGTAGAAAGGACAGGTCTCTATTTGAAGCACCCAGATGGAGCAGGGGGGTGGGAAAGGGAAGGAGCAATGTCAAAAAAAAAAAAAAAATTACACAGAACTCATCACATCTTTTTCACCTCTTCAAACTTCCATGCTGGTTTAAGCCCAAGTGGAGGCAAGAAAAATAGTTGAAATTAGATGAGATATTGGCACTTTGATTTTACGTTTGGCTTTTTGAAACTTGAAAAATTACCAAGAACATTATGGAATCTGCCTGGTATTTTTTCTAGAAGAGAAAAGTGATTTGACAAAACTTGGTTGAAAGTGTTTTGTAAATGATAATAAGCAATATGGCCTATTTCCTTATTTTAAGATAAGTCCTCCTTTCCTCAAATATAGTATATACAGTATATATAGTTTCTTAACTTGAGATGCATCTTAACACCAGTGAGTATATTTATATCGGCGATTTCTTTCTTCTTTCTTCCCTCCAGTCCTTCTTCCCTCCCCTCCTTCCTTGCTTCCTTGCTTCCTTCCTTCCTTCCTTCCTCCCCTCTGAGTAGCTGCTATTAAATTCACAATGTAGTGCTCACTTTGGCAGCACATATATTAAATTTACAATGTATCTTAGTATATTCAGAACTGACGAACTACAGCAGTCTCTCCTGTGTAATCCAGTATTTCTGCTTTGAGTATGAGATTTTCCCAATGGAGAGTACTTTTTAAGAATATATGTTGAAATATAAAATGTTCCCTAATTTATTTTATACTACCAGGCTAACAATCTCATACCAAGCAAAGGAATGGAAAGTTACATTTCCTTATCTTTGGACTTATCTAAAGACAGATTCTATCTTTTACACAAAACACTTTGCTATAGTGTGTTTTCCTTTTTCAATACAGCTCCAGAGAAAATGAGCAGGTAATTTTTGTAAGAAAATTGGAACCAACCCAACAATCTATCTATTAACTTTGCCTTTTCTGGTTTTCTTCTACTTCTTTTCATTAAAAAAAAAATTTTTTTTTGTACAGTGAATGACAGGACCAGGTTGAGGTTCTTCAAATCCAAAAGACAAAACCATTCAAATGACAACCACCACAAAATATTCTCATTTTGGACAAGCATATGAGTTTCTAACTTATGTGATTTTGAAAAAAAGATTTAGAGAGTCCTGAAAAGGTGGAGTTTCTAATGGAAAGGCTGTAGTTAGATTCTTAATGCAAGCATGTTGCCAGGCGCCACCATAATAAAAGGTGGCAAGCATCCAGGAGTGCTCGCGGCTGCATGCCTGAACTTTATTAAACATCTAACTATAGTTTGCAGGCTCTGGCCAGCTTGTAACTTATTTCTGGCTGACACATTCCAGCTCACAATTAGTGTAGTACTTATGTGGTCCTCACTTTTTAAATTCTTTTCCTGTAAAAGAGGACGGTTTCAAGAGACAAAGATGCACTTCGCTTGGCACCTGCAAAAATCCTCACGTGAGGTGGCTTTTCTGGGCCCTTATGCTGGCTGAGAACTAGGGAGGAGAAAATTAAGATGAACTTTCTTTTGTCTCCTTCCCTAAGCAGCATACGGATCCCCGGATTTTATTTTAACATCTCTTGTCAGCCTTTCCCCTTGTAAAATCTTGTATTTATAGAAAATTGACCAATGCTCTTCCTCGATCTTACTCTTTATGGACAAATGTACTGTAGAAAGGAGCAGCTTGTCAAATGGAATGATCAGGATGTACACAGACCAAACATTTCAAAAATGGGTCTACAATAGCACAGGTGGCATTCATCATTATTTCCTGGAGCTGCTGTCATGGATTAGTAGGGTAGGCGCACACCTGTGCCTGAATGCAGGCCTGCGTTTAGTTTAGCTGGAACTACATTTCCCAGAATTCTCCACCTGCATAGTTCAAGGCTGGGTAGAGCCACTGATATGGGAGGCAGAGGTGATGTGCCACCGTGCTCTTTTCACCCCGAACCCCCCGGAAGCTTGGTGCTGAGTGCAGGTACTGCTTCAGCTTTCACATATGGCTGCTCATCTACCTTTCTTCAACTTCTGGGCCAAGTGTGTATTTCCATCTGTGGCAAAAGGCACCAGGACTACATGATTTAATTTGAAATTTTCAAGAGATCATCGTGGATTTCAGCCCATCCTCATCAGTTGCAGATCATTGTCAGGAATTTCAGTTTGTCCTTCTTTCTTCCACGCCACCTTCATCATTCTTTTCCAGCTGCTTCTCCTGATGATGTTAGAGCCAGTGTTACACACAATAACAGCCCTACATGGACTATTTAATAATTCCCCATAATCGTGTATGGTCAAATTTCAATAACAAACCCCTTGTTTTATATCACTCCTGGCAATTCTGCTCCTCTGATCACACTCTGCCTGATACAGTTGTATAGCTCTTAGCAACTTGGCCCTAGGAAGTAGTCAATTTTTGTAAGTGAGACAGACAGAACAGGCCTCTTTATTCTGTTTACAGCTGAAGAAGCAGTGGGCAGAGAGTCAGTTACCTAACACGGGCAGGAAATAGAAGAGACTGGGTTTAAAGTGAGACCTTTGAGACATTACCCAGTTAGCCCTGAGTGGGAACTGTATGTAAAATGAAGTAAAAGAGGTAACATGTTGAAAGGTGCTTAGTGTCACAAGCACTCAGGGTCACAAAACAAGGTGCCATTTTCCCTCCACCTGGGTTTTTAAAGTTTGATAAGAGCAGAAGTCTTCTCCAGGATAAAGGGGAACTCTCATGAATTCCCTCTGTCAATGGTATAGCTACTTTGGAGGATACTTTGGTATTTACTAAAATTTAAAGGATTCATATGACCAAGTAAATTCATTTAGCACTGTCTACCCCAGCATGCATTTCATGTGTGCACAAGGAGGCATTTTCAGGGAAGTTCAGCAGAGTAAATGATAGTTCATTAACATGGATGTGATTAAAAGCATGATGGTACCTCCATTGTACAGGATGAGGTCAATCTCTATGCACTGATGCTGGAAGACCTTCATGGATATTGTAGCATGAACAAGAAGCAAATCAAGGAATGAGATGTTAAATAGAGTACAGTCCATTTAAAAATATATAGAAATAAAACAGAGCTATAAATTTTCCATGAGCAAATACATGTAAATGAAGCATTTTAAAGAATTGGTAAGCTAATAACAGTGATTAGAAGAGATGGGGCGTAAACTGGGATTGGGAGTGACAAGACTGTGTTTAATTTGTGATGCTCAATTCTTTTTACAAAGAACACACATTCATGTATTAATTGTGTATTGTTTAAAAATAAAAATGATATATCTGAAAGAAGAGTTAGAGACCTCGCTGAGTATTAAAAGAAGAATGATACACTTGAAATAATTTAGTATATACTTTTTATTTTAAACATGAAGAAATTGGGCCTCAGGGACATGAAATAATTGTCTAAAGGCAGAGTCCAATACAATTTTGAGATCAGAATTGTCCCAGGAAGTTTGGTAATAGAATTTCTGACATTTTAAAAATCAATAATCTCAGAAATACTTTGATGAAACTAGAGTTTATTTAGGGCCATCTTTGTGAGGACTGTGAGCAAATGAGATCCAGCTTCAAATCCATGATTTGGTCTTTTAACCATGTTGCCCAAGGACCTTGTTAAGATCATGCTAACACCAGACTGTCACCTTTGAGTCTTATAATCTTTTGCTAAATCTAGAATGTTTACTAATGTTTTCAACCTTCATTGCCTCAGTAACTTTACTTTCTGGGTAGCGTGTTCAAAAAATACTTTGGGCAAGAAAGGGGAGTGGCTTAGACAAGAACCTAGTATAAGGGAACCATGGACATGGACAACAGGTGGGATTGACTTTGGGGGGAATGGGTGGGTGGGGAGGGGGACAGAGGGGAGCAAAAAGGGGATGGATGTAATACAACAACAATAAAATTTAAAAAAACAAAAAATACTTTGGTATTTGCCCTTCATCAGGATGGGCCATATTTGCAATATCCTTGGAGGATAGAACAAAGCCATTCTTTAAGTCAACAGAAATATATCTGTTGTAAATTCTGAGTTCATATGTGCTGGTGCCCCAGAAAGGAGAAAATTTGGGTCTGTTTCTCAAAATATAATTGCATCTGGACTTCTCAAAGTTGGGAAATTACACAGAACAGTTCAACAGGCATAAGTCTCTTTGGCTCATAGCCTAATTTTAGTCAGCTTGTAGGAATTTTCTTGATTAATGGAATCTAATAGTGTCCTAATTTTTATTCTTTATTTCAGTCCTATATATTTTATCCCTAATTCTAAGGCATTTTCTTACCCCTGATCCTCACCGATCTCTCTATCTGAGGTAGTCCACTATAGATGACTAGAATGACCACATTTGTATTGTAGTCATCTACTTTGTGTTTTTCTCCTTCATTCTGTTGTGAGCACGGGGTGAGTTTATGTAGCTGGGGCTGGTGAGAATCAGGCTCAGACATGAGTCCTCCCTTTGACTACCTTCTCTGTGGGTCTCTGGATCTTCTATCGCTGTCTTTGCCACATTATCTTTTATCATAGTTTCAACACCAACCACACAGTATGGTATCTGAACACTTTTGGAGACTACACTCAGAGATGACAATGACTTTTCTTATTGCTTCCCCTTCTCCCCCTAGCCATGCATCCTCCCAGCAGCCTGTCCATCTTGCCCAGCAAAGTCTTTCCAGGGCTACCATTTCTTCCTCCACCATATTTTCTTCAAAGAGAGGGAAAACCCTCATGACTGCTTCCAGAAGGAATTCCACTCCTCTCTTTGAAACTGAACCCTTCCCCTCAAACATGGTTCTGTGATGCAGAAATAAAGGCACTTTAGCAATTGCAGCTGCCTACAGCTCTCATAAAATGTTTTATTCCATTAAATATATTCACAAGTTTCAGTCCTCTGCCCAGAAAATATACTTAATTTTTTTCTGTATCTTGATACCCAAGGGTGTGCTATTATACTACATGCCATTTTCATCCTCTGAAAACTAGGAGAGGTGGAAGGTCAGGGCCTTCATTTCATTGCTTTCAGATGAGACAGAATCTGAGGTCATCCAGCAACCAGTGTCCCCTTCAAGTCTTACTCGTTTTAGGCTGACATTTCCAAGCTTTGGTTCAGCAAGTATCAATACACACCACAGATGTTACTTTTATTCTTGAACCTACTGAAAAGAAAAATACCCAAGCCTACTGTGTTACTGGAACTGAAATAAACATTGGCGACAAGTATGGAAGGACTGACTGGCCTGCTGGTTTAATAATTTTCCACTTCAGGTTCCTGCTGTGCATCATGTGAATCATCTAACATGAAAATGTCATGTTCCCCATGAGGTTTCTCTGTTAGTTATCCAGTGAGTTTGCTTTCACAGTTTTATGTTATATGTGATTGTGTGTTTATACATCTGTGATTTCCCCCAATCTTTTTTGAGGTATAACTGACAAATAAACCTTGTATTTATTTAAAGCATGAAACTTGACATTTTGATATACATATTCATTGTGGGATAACACCACAGTCGAGCTAATGAGCATACTCATAACTATTTTCTTTTCTTTTTTTTCTCAAGATGAAACACTTAAGATCTACCCTCTTAGCAAATCTCAAGTATACAACACAGTATTGTTAACTATAGTTACAGTGTTGTATATTCAACCTCCAGAACTAAAATTTTTACCAACATCTCTGCTTTTCCCCTCCCCCATGGTCCTAGTAATCACCATTCTACTCTCTGCTTCTATGAGTTTGACTGTTTTAAATTCTATATTTAAGTAAAATTACGCAGTATTTGTTTTTCTGCATCTGGTTTATTTCACTTAGCATAATGTTCTTCAGGTTCATCTATATTATAATTGGAAAGATTATTTCCTTCTTCTTCTTCTTCTTCAGACTGAATAATGTTCTCCAGTTTTGTAAATGTCAGGGGTTCTATTGCTTAATTCTTGGACAGCTAATTTATTTATTTTATGGGGCTTCTGATCTCTTATCTATTCACCTTGGTCTTCTGAGATTTGACTTACAATATTTACAAGAAAGAGAAATCCCATCAATGATATGAATGGATATGATGTTCTGTAGGGAGATGATGGAGAAAGAAGAAAGTTAGTTGACATTAGATCAGAAGTAGCTATTCTATAACTAATTAAAATAATTAAAGTATATGAACATCTGGTATGCTAGGTACTTTGGGAATAAAAACCATGAATAAATAGTGGTCCTATTCTTGGTGAGGGGAAGTTTACATTCACTTGAAGAAAATCAGTAACACCAAGTTGTCTTACCACACTGCTGGGTGGCATCAGGGGAGTCTGCTATGCTGGGTAGGAGAGCTGGCAGGGCAAAGAATCTCTGTGCTGGGCTCACAAGCTCATGCTGGATTCAGGATCTCCCCATTCTTTTTTTTTTTTTTTTTTTTTTTAAGATTTATTTATTTTCAGAGAGAGAGGAAGGGAGAGAAGGAGAGAAATATCAATGTATGGTTTCCTTTCACTTGCTTCCAGCTATCGATCTGGCTGGAGACCTGGCTTGCAACCTGATTATGGGCCCTGGGTGGGGAATTGAACCAGTAACCTTTGGGTTCACAGGCCAGCAACTGTCCACTGAGCCACCAACCAGGGCTAAGATCCCCCCATTCTTTTTTTTTTTTTTTAACAACAATATTTTTTTTTTTATTGTTGTTGTATTACATCCATCCCCTTTTTGCTCCCCTCTGTCCCCCTCCCCACCCACCCATTCCCCCCAAAGTCGATCCCACCTGTTGTCCATGTCCATGGTTCCTTTATACTAGGTTCTTGTCTAAGCTGCTCCCCTTCTTTGCTTCTGCCTCCCCCCTCCCCCCAACCCCGTTCCCCCTGACTACTGAAGGCCTATTCCTTGTATTCATATATTTGGTTCTGTTTTGCTTGTTGTTAGTTTTGCTCCCCCCCATTCTTAAGATGACTATATTGGGTCACTGCTCCAGCTAACCCTTCTGTTGAACTTTCTGCCAACTTCAGATACACCGGGATAGCTTTTGATTAACTCTATTTTCCTATTAGCTAGTCTCTCTTGTTATATGCTTCATCTTTGGGTAATCCTGATATTACTTTGTGTCCTAATTACTTTGAATGACTCCCTATACATTCTGGATGGTGGAAGCACAGGCTCTCCTCAGATTTCTGCCAAATGTAGGTGCATGTGTTGTGTGTGTGTGTGTGTGTGTGTGTGTGTGTACTAAGGGGTGCTACATTCTTCTAACTTTTTCTTGGCTTTGTTCACATACTAAGTTTGACATGATCATTTTGTTTCCAACAGATAACAACTTCTTTGGTTCCATCATGAGAAACGTCCTCATTATTTACACTGAAGTTTCATGAGTTTGATAGACTTTCTGGAAAAAGAAAATTGTTGTATGGAGTGATCACAGGGAAGGCTGCATCATTTAGTGCCCAGCCCCCCAGAGGCAGATCCTCATTTCCTTCCTCTCCTATCTCTCCCTTGCTGTGTTTCATACCCTTCCTCTCCAAAGTTGTCTGAGAGCTTCAGTTTACCTCCAGTTCTCCCCCTTTCATTATCCAAAGTGGTCTCTAATGCGTGAATCCAGATCTAGTGTTGCTTACAAGTCTTACCTTTGACATCAGTGCTTATCAAAACATTTGACTTAACATTTACAGTTGCTTCTTAAAGGAAATCCTAGTGTCAATGGTGAAGATCTTAACTATTCACTTGCTTATCACATCTACAGGGTAAGCAAAAGTACATAAAATACAAAGTTTATTTTGTATTATTATTAATTATTATGTTATTTCTTATATGAACAACTGTAAACCCACATTTGCCCACCCCTGTATATTACCACATTTTCTAGTATATTGCTAAAAACACTGAGAAAAAAAAATATTTGGCTTCTCATCATTTGGACACTTTCTTATTTGGAAAGAAATCACAGGGTAAGTGGAAGTTGATGTGATCAAATATTAAACTTCCAGAAAGTCTTTGGGGTCTGATACAAAGACCCAGGTTACTTAGAGGCTATTTGTGACCACTAATACAAAGGCTAGCATCTGGCACTGTAGACTGGAGGGCCTACTGGTAGAGTAGTGGTGACAGTGAATGTCCAATGGTTCTGGTACCACTGGGCATGTCCTAAAGAAACAGTGCCCTTGGCTGGTTCTTTTATATTCCTGAGTTCCCATCAAGCCTTGATCTCCAGCCTTGTCTTAGGTTCCCTGAGGAACCCAATACCCATTCAGTAAGTTCCTTGCTCTGCTGAAGGCAGTATGTCCTTCTAGGTTGTTTGCCACCAACAAGCTAGATGGTTATAGACATTTTGCACATGCCTGTACCTCAAAATATTGTTAGATGAATGCTCACAATTACCAGAATTATCATTGATGATCTTTCTTATCATTTGGGTCATTTCAACTTGATTGATGTTATCTTATGTTTTTCTTTTCTCATTATATTTTATCCTCTATAGATTTAGAACTAGTTAACTTTTAAATATGACTGTAAAAGAGCTTATTTTTGCATAACTCTTAAAAAGGTTAAAATGTTTAGATATTATTGACTCTAAAGATACATTAAGTTCTGCTTTGATAGTTAATTTTAAGAGGTATTTGAGAAATGTATTTAACCTGTTTTCTCAGATGGAACAAAACTGCTTCTAGACAGAGCATTGTAGTGAAAGTCCCAAAGTCATTAGCAGACATTAGTCATCTAACATCTTTATATGCTCCTCATTTTGTCAGGCTTGGACAACATGTCACTCACAGATGTTCAAGGGTGTGTCTCTAGAGTTTAGAATTTTATTTAAATGGTTTTTGTAGCACAAGTCATTAAAACTATGCTCTACAGGACCCCATAGGGTTTCATGGGGCCCCTTTGGTGATCTCATGGGGTGAGGGAATGTGTGAGAGAAGTGAAAAGAGCCAGTGTCTCCTCATGCAGAACAGCAGCATTTTCCTTTAAGCTTTAGGTTTTCACACAAACCTTTGAGGGTATAATGAAAACTATGGACCCCTCTTCCCTAGAAATGTGCACATATACATACAGAGAAAAATTTTGCATGTAACCTTAAGGTGTTCACAGACCTTCTGATGATCTTTTGGGGCCTTCATTCCAGGTTAAGAATCTTTGAGAAAACCTTTCTTAGTTAAAGGCTGCTTTTACTGAAGAAAGAAAGAAAAAAGGAAAGCTACTGATTTATCTATATTCATATCTGTATAGGTTCTCTCTATATATAGATATCTGTTCAGTTCCAAAGCATTGCCTTTTCATGGCCTTTTGAAATAAGGCCCTTATACATGAAGGTGCATGTATAGAAGCTTTACCCTTAGACAAAACCAACATACCTACCTGTTTGCTAAGAAAATTTTTTCTGCAGAGTATGTCTTCTTCAATACTCTTGTGCTGGAGACAACTTGACCTTTTGTAGGAATAGGCATCCATCCTCAGGAGTCCTTAGACCCAGTGGAGCTGTGAGATCCAGATCAGTAGCAAAGGAAAGGCCAGAGAGAGCCAAAAGAGCCAGGTATGAGGAAGGAAAGCACCAGATTGGAGGAAAAGCAAAAGGAAGGAGGACGTGGTGAGCTTAATAAGGGTCAGAAACTGGCTAAAGCTCTCTTCCTCAAACTTGTGCACACATTATTCTCTCTGCCTGGACCTCTCCACCCCCCATTTGTAGAGGGGGGCAGCCTCCCTCTTACTTTTTAAGTTTTAGATTAAATGTCACCTCTTTTCCTCACTGCCCAATAAAAGGTGGGGTTCCTCAGTTATTCTTTTCATAGAATTAAAAATAATTCTCCTAAAGCACATATTGCAATTAAAACTGTATACGTACATACATACGCAATTGTTGAGAATGAAGGTGTGTGTCTGTGTCTAATTAATTTAGACATGAAATAAATGTAATATTGTATGTGTACATGCACTCAAATGTATGTGCTTGTTTATTGGTTGCATCTTTGTGTTCTATTATAAGCCATTGTAGGAGCAGGAACTGTGTCTCTTTTGTGTTTGACAAAGAGTATGATTTTTAAATAAATAATTGTGGAATAAGTGAAGAAATAAAATAAATGATCACTAGAAAGTTCCAATGCCAGGAAGCTGCACAAAGTATG
This sequence comes from Noctilio leporinus, assembly GCA_004026585.1. Taxonomy (NCBI): domain Eukaryota; kingdom Metazoa; phylum Chordata; class Mammalia; order Chiroptera; family Noctilionidae; genus Noctilio; species Noctilio leporinus. The sequence continues at coordinate 19,444 of PVIW01003916.1, forward strand.
GCTCTCCCTGGACTAGGGAAGGAACTATGCTACCCAATGGCTGAAAGGTGGATGACATAGACCCTAGGAATGAAAAATTTGATGAAAGAAGAATATAGCTTTTTAGGGAAGGACCTGGTCAAAGAAAGGCTGAACTCAGGAGTTGATTTGTTCTGAAACTTTGTATCAAAACCCCAAAGTGAAGACCCGACAACCCCCGCCCCCCCACCCCGCCCAAGGTAGGACATACCCTATTCCTGCTGGCAATCTTGGCTTCTATCTCTAGTCTGAAAAGACCTGTGCTTCTGAGGGGTGCAGGAAGGAAAAGAGGGCAAGGCCACTCTGTGGGTCCATGGTGTTGAGGCAGCAGCTCCTAAGACCTTGCCTGGGGCAATGGAAACAGTAATGAAATTGACACAGTCTGCCTTAAGGTGGTTTTATTAGAGTGATCTGTCCTAACACTGACAGCTGGAGAAAAGACAACACTGTTGAAGGTGATTAAGAACTTCCCCGGGAGTGCAGTTTCTACCTTCTTTGGGGTCTGTTGCTGAGCCTTGAATCTTTAGCCCTATTGACACTTGAAAGCAAAACCATTCAAGGAAGGCATTTTGTGTTGCAAGTAGGAACGGGAAATTTTCCTTTGGCTGGAACTAAACCAACACAAAAAGGAGCTGAAGGAGGGTTGATATTCTCTCTGTAAAGATGTTCTAACTCGAGAAGAGAGAACTGAATCGATCAGATTTAGAAGATTTCACATTTTATAGTACCCTTCCTGAAGGGTAATAAATTTCTTATTAATAATGAGATGAATAATATAAAAGGCACCAGAATTACATTTTATTAGTTTGAGTTCACATGAGTTGACTTTGCTTGATTAATTACAGGGAAAATAATCTTCTGGTCTTGCTTGAATTGCCTGAATGTTTTAAGGAGTGCTATAACTTTCCATTTCATTTCATGCTCTGTACATGTAGCATTGAGACACTCTACTTCATATTCTCTGAAGTAAAAACTCTTAAAGGACCCTGAGCTTAAGGAGTCAGAAACTTTGGGTTTGAGACTGGATCTGTCACTTACTAAACAGATGACCTTAGAGAAGTGATTGATTGACTGGCTTCTGTGACTAAAAAGGAAATGGTGGTTTAGATGATCTCCAGCTCCTATTGTAAGATCTTAGGATAATTCTTTATGAACCCAGGAATTTTTTCCTCTCCTTAATTTAAAGAAGGGCTGACTAATGAACATAAATGGTTTTTACTCTTCAATTTAATGAAATAGGTGAATTACTTTTTGTTTGTTTCAGCACTGTTTTCAAGGAGGACTAAGACTTGTTCAACAGGGGTTTCACCCATCCTGATTAAATGTAAAGAGGGGAGGGTAAAGGACAGGGGAGGGGAAGGGAGGGGTGGGGAGAGAAGAAGGAATTTCTATGTGTTTGTTGAGTAAATCAAATTTATAGGAAACTAGGTCTAAATCCTAGATACCATTTTCAGCCTATAGTCAGAGAATGTGCTAAAGAACTGAAGCTGGCAGCTCAACCTAATAGAAAATTTCACAAGGAAACCTACCTCTCACATGCTGAAGTAAGGCAGATATAATACTTTTTCACAATTTAATTATGTGGAGGTTGAAGTCAAATTTATATACAGAACATATAATGGGGCCCACAGCTAATAGAAAGGAAAATACTGCCCCCATATAGGCTTGTGAAATATTATTTTCTCTGAAAATAAGCAGGTAGAAATGCATCTGGTTTGGAACAAACTAAAAATACCTTGGGATCTTTCAGTTATAGTCATTCCTTTCATACATTTATAAAAATGTTATAAACAGTGGGATGTCATCCAATCTGATGAGTGCACCTAATATTATTTTAATTAGCAAATTCAGTTTTCCTTTAGAAAGAATTCTATTAACACTAACACTGTCCCTAAGAGAGATTTTAAGAACCTAAGAAGAGCTGAGGAACTGTAGACCAAGGTTGGCTTTTCGAATCTGTTGCATAGATCAGTGACAACCGATTTAGAACCTAAAATTTCACCTCTGCTCCTCCCAAATATTTTCTGCACCTTCTGTTCACAGATTCTGGAAATTGCTTTCCCAATGACTTCCTTTTATTTCACAATTTAAAAATGAGATCTGAGAGACAAGTATTTCTATAAATGTAGTACCTTGACCGAAGTTGTTACTACAGAGTAAATGACTAATAGAAAAATGTGATCTCAAAGAGAGAATTTCAGTGGAATAGCTGGGAAAGTCATGGAAAGAAAGCACAGGCTACCCAGGAGAGTGGAGGAGACACAATATAGAGCAAGGCTGGAGCTGGGTTGGAGAAAGCCAAATGTTATTTATTTTGCTTTTTGCATAAAACTTAATTTGAGCTAATACAGGAAATTAAGATAATTATTGGGCTTTTGCTTAAAACTGGGTCTTCATTATTGAATTTCAAGAGAAGTCCTAGCTGGTGGCACAGTGGATAAGATGCTGGCCTGCTAACCCAAAAGTCACTGGTTCAATTCCCAGCCAGGGCACATAACCAGGTTGCAAGCCAGGCCTCCAGCCAGGTCCGTGGCTGGAAGCAGGTGAAAGGCAACCATACATTGATGTCTCTCTCCCTCCCTGCCTCTCTCCCTTCCCCTCTCTCTAAAAATAATAAATAAAATCTTAAAAAAATAATGTTCAAGAGAGTCTTTGTGGAGGAAATAGACTTGTGTTAGGTATATGAAGAAAGGGAGTTTAGAAAAGGAGCCCACAAGTCAGAGGCTGGTGCCTTCCCTCAGCTCTCTTTTAGTTTTTTTTAATCAGCCAGCTTGCTCTTCTTAATCTTTGCTTGAGTATACTTAATTTATCTGGCACTCCCATGCTGAGTGTGCGTGCGTTTACACCTATGTGAGTGTGTATGAATACATTTGTGTGTGTATGAATGTTTGTGTGTGTGTGTGATAAGGCACTCTGTACTCTTTGGAACTAAAAGATATTTGTTGGGAAGCTTACTAATTTTTCAACTCTACCAATTGTTGTGTGGCCTTCTAGCACGGTCTCAGCAAATTTTCATTTGCTCTTAAGCATTTGCTGTATTGGTCTGGCAGGCAAATGTCTCTATAATCTTTGTAGTAGTGGTGCATTCTCAGCTCAGTTCATCACTTACCGAGGGCTGCCTCCTCTATGCCAAGTGCTGAGCTGAGTGAGGCAGTCTCCACACAATTGGGTAATTTACACAACAGTCTTCAAGGAGCACTTCTGCAACCAAATGATGCTTCATGTGTCAGCTTATTCTCCATTTTCAAAATCTGACATACACTTTAGTTTAGGACCTTCCACTTCCTTAAAGGCCAATTGCATATATAGCTTCCTCACGGACAATCCAGGCTCACAACCTAATCCAGAGAAATTTCACACTGTTTTCAAATAGCCACAGTGCAATGAGAGCATGCAGAAGTTTGAGGTGCTAGAGTCAAGAGCTGGGTTTTCTTATAATTCTCAAGTGGTCATGGATAACTGAAGCCTTTGAAAGGCCACAAAAAGAAAGCATTTTGATGATAAAGTCTCAGGAATAAAACTCCAAGAGAAGAAGTAAATGGGGAATGCATCCTGGGGAGATAAATAGTACTTACCAGAGTAAATTTGCTCCAAGGCAGATTCCTGCTTTACTGCTTGTAGCAGTAATCTTCGTGAGAAATTCCAGACTTGAAGAGTCAGTTTGTGGAGTAAATCTGATTTGTGAAATGCCACATCCTTGGTATCTGCATGCTGGGGGCTGGGGGTGGAGCGGCTTTTCTGGGGTACAGTATTCTTTTATTTGATTAAAACATGGTCTCTTTCCTCTGCCAATTTTCCCAGGAGTTTTCCTTTAACAAATACATTAAAATATGATGTATCTGGCCCTGGCTGGTGGCACAGTGGAAAGGCACCGACCTGCGAACCCAATAGTTGCCGGTTTGATTCCCAGCCAGGGCACATAACCAGGTTGCAAGCCAGGTCTCCAGCCAGGTCTGTGGCTGGAGGCAGGTGAAAGGCAACCATACATTGATGTTTCTCTCCCTCTCTGCCTCTCTCCATTCCCCTCTCTCTGAAAATAATAAATAAAATCTTTAAAAAATATATGATGCATCTGGAACTATGCTAAGCAAAGGGGATACAATGCTGAACAAGATATGAGCAAGAAATTCATGAGGTAACTGATTATCAAGTAATTCACTGATTACTTGCAATAAATATTATGAATGTTATGAAGGAGAAACAGCCAGAAATACATGTTTTGGCCACCACAATGGAAGCTTTCCTGTGTCCTGAGTTCCAGACCTGGGTTTGTCTTTGTTGATCATGAGCAGGATTTGGTCATGATGAGCTTGGACAAGAAGGACTACAGCCTCTGCTGTTCCTTTGGACCCATGTTTTCCTCCATCTCCATCCTTTTCAGTCACTCCTACTTTTCACCTATTAGTCCTGTGCAGGCTGTGACCTCCTTTAGGTCAGGGATCGTGGTGTTCTTTCTGAGCACCAAATGCTCTCCACAGTGGTTGGTACCTAGCAATGGCAAATAATGTAAGTTTAATCGAACTGCAGACCTCTTGCTGCTTCTCTGTTTCCAAATATAGGCTTCAGCTGGGCAGAGGACCTATGGTTCTTACCTGGCTGTTATTCTTCACAGAGGCCCTGGAGTGACCATTCCTCATCATGAGATCTGGTTCTAGACAGCTGCTGCAAGGCGAACGACGGCTCCTTGACTGAGGGAGGGGGTTTCTGCTCCAAGCAATCCCCAACCTTTGTAGGATAATAGGTTTCATACAGGTCCTTACCACCAGGCTCTCAAGGATGCGAAATATTTGGATGTCAACTTTATGCCTGAAGGGTTTTAGGATCAGACTGATGACTATAGCTCAGCCAGCATCTTCCAGATCCTCTCTGAGGAGCCCTCAACATGTTAAGGTGGAAGACCTCAGTGTTCAATGGAAAACCCAATGTAATACAATCTTTTTATTTATTTGTTTTTTTAAGGATTTGCTGTAATTTATTGAGAGCCTCCCCTCCCTGCCCTGGTAGACTCTAGGTCACTTTTCCTGCTTGTAGACCTTGTGTGCTAGCCTCAGGAAGATGGCTGGAGGCAGGGGTGATGAGTACTGCTCCATGAGACTCATAATGGCTGCAACTATCTTCCTCATACAGCATAAACACAGCCTGCAGATTCAGCTCCTCGTACAGCGCCTTAACCCGGGGCCACTTTCTCAGCCTTTTTAAGTTCAAAATTCTCCTGCAAGAGCTGGTGCTGTTACTGAGAGGCCCATTATAGACACTGAATCACCAGCCAGCTGCATTTGTTGTCCTGGATATCAGTGCCAGTCTTGCCTGTCACCCCAGAGTCCCCAGAGAGGTCAAGGTCATCATCCGGAATCTGAAAGTGCTCCCCCATCTCTTCTTGGCATTGGCATGTTCCTTTTCCATATAAATGCCTGCCGTATACTGTACATGGCAGCAGCCACAGGAAGGTAGAAAGAATAGAAAGCTGCCTTATGCTTGATAATAGATTTGTACCTGTTTTCAATGAATCTGCCAAGATACACATTGCCTTCCAGGGTCTGTCCAATCTCAGTCTGGTAGAACCTCTGCAGGAATTCTATCAGGTTCAGGCAATAGTGCTGCTCCTGGCCCTGGAGCTTCAGCAGCCAGTAGATACATGCTTCCAGAAGCATAGCATCACTGATGGCAACCAAACCTATGCCTGGCTTCCGAGACCAGCAAATGTACTCTCTTTCAGTGAGAGGTGAATCCATAATGTCATCTGACATCAGGAAGGAAGCTTAGCACAGTCATGGCCTGCTGGAGACTATCGGCATCCAGCCTTCTTGGTTCCACCTGATCCTGGAATGTTATCAGCACCATCATGCCCCACTGGTACTTGCCTCCAGTGACACTGTACTCTAGGATCTAATTGAGTTGGGCAATAGCATCACTTATTTCTGGGTGCCCCATGTCATCTTGGTTAGCACCCCGGCAATCAGGAGACTTGCTGGATGAAATTCTGCTTTTTGAGGGGTTATAAACACCCAATTCTGGTCCCCATTCATTCTGAGGGAGGAGTAGAGCACTCTGTTGCTGCATGCGGGTTCTTGGCCCTGTGATACAATCTTAACTCTGTTACCCCAGAGGTCATTCTGGAGAGTACCTAGCGTGAGCCTTGGACACTAGCCTGGAGCTGCTGGTGGGGAAGGTGTGAGGTGCATGAAAAATGAGCAGGCAGCTATTTAACTTGTGCCACCATAAGGCTTTCAGACCAAGATGGATATATAACTTTTTTCATGATTGGACAGAATTACAAAAAAGGGAAAGCATGCCTGGATATACACTATGGATTTGAGCTAACCAATTCAATGGACGCTATGAATCTAGTACAAAAGAAGTTCAAGGTAATGTTTTGGCCTTAGCAGGAGAGAGACTATTTTATTTTAAATAATTCCAGACATGCATGATCCAGTCTGGTGCGATACAGGCTCAGTCCTTTAGTGAAAAGTGAGGTCAGTATGTGCGGATACCTGGGGAAAAGAAATTGATTTAAGGTACTAAACTGGGACACACAGTTCTGTTTCCTCCTGAATGGATCCACAGTGGTGCTGGAAAACCATCTGGAGAAATGTAGCCCCAGGAGTAATAGTATGCTGTAATGCATTTGATTAAAAAGAGGAAGAAAACGCTATGGTGTGTGTTATTCTCATGCTAGGACTGGGGAGCAGGCAGTCTGCAAGTCGTGGTCCGTGGAGATTTCGCCTGGATTACTTTAAAAGCACTTTTGCAGAGCCAAGCAAATGAAAGTCATGTGTTTATTCATCAAGGAGACCTTCTTGGGAATATTTTATTTGCAGTTCTATAAAGAGACAAAAACCTCCACATTTTAAATCTTCCATGCAAGAACGTTTAAGCGCTGGAAAAGCAGTGACTGGAAGAATGAGTTTGGATGTCTCAGAAATCCTGATAAAGTTCAGGAACTGATCCAGGATCTTTGAACTTTTTGGCTGTGTCATGTTGGATTCTGTGTCTGTGCTTAGCAGGGTGTACATTTCTCAGGCTATTCCAGTGTTTTTGTCAAGGGCTTGACACCAGAGAAGCCAAGGTAACAAACACTAAGACAGTCTTGAGTGTGCGATGTCTGAAGAGCTCCCAAATTCCTCAGGCTTCAGTGGGAGTTTGAGAGCCCTGCTGGCATCATTTATTTCATCTGGGGGAAATCTTCTAACAAGCAAAAATGCCTCTGAGGAACTTAATGGTCAAATTCCAAGCCTCTCAGTCAAGCGGGATCAGCCCAATGCAAATGGGTCTCATCATAACATCACAGTACTAGTGGAATGAGACATTGTATTTCATTGTTTAGAACTTTAGAAGGTGGACACTCCAACTCAAGAAGCCAGCATGGTTTTGTGCTTTTGGTTTGGACTGTGGGAAATTGAATTGAAGCACAGATAGTCTACTTCAGTCAACTCCTTGTGATTTGCTGTATAGACATGGTGAACTGCCATAAGTTTCAGGGCACTTGGTAAATGTTTTTAAATATGTGACGTCTAGAAAATTATGGAAAAGAGCTTTTATCTTCTCATCACACTTGATTTCGTATGCCATTGGAAACAAAGGGAGTTGCTTTTGAGGTCATGTAATTTTGGTAGTAGGTGTTAGTTACCTACTGCTGCTTAACAGGTTACCCCAGAACTTATGAGATTAAAACAACAAATATTTATTGCCTTAGAGTTTTTGTTATGAATCAGATTTAGGCATGGGTAAGCTGGTGGTGCTGGCTCAGGGTCTCTTGTGAGGCTGCGGTCAGAGATCAGCTTGGGCTACAGCCATCAGAAGGCTTGCCTGGGGCTGGCAGGTCGGCTCCCCAGGTGGCTCCATTGCATGGCTGTGGCAGGAGGACTCAGTGCCTTGCCACCTGGGCCTCTCCATGGAGCTGCTTGGGAGTCTTCAAGACATGGCAGCTGGCTTCCCTCAAAGTGAACTGAGAAGAGAGGGAGAGTAAGCAGGAAGCCCCAATGCCTGGCCTAATTTTGGAAGCCACACACCTTCCTTCCACTGTATTCTCTCCATTAGAAGTGAGTCAGTAAGTACAATATACTTTCAAGGGGAAAAATTTTAACACCCAGCTTTTGGTGGGAGGAGTATCGAACAATTTGTGGACATATTTAAAAATCAACGCACCATGAGCCTCGGAAGTCATGGACGTGGACATGAATCTCAAGTCTGCTACTTATTCATTGTATCGCTGGGAAAAGCTGATGAATCTCCGGGTTTCAGTTTATTTATGTCTGAAGTGATATTCAAAATACCCACTATGCAGTGCTATATCTAGGATTAGAAATTATGCTTTGAAGTATTTCAAATAGCCCTACCCTTAAGTTGGTACCCAGTAAAAAGCAGATACAATAATGAGAATGATAATAGTAACGATGTTAAATAATCTTGGGCAAGTGAGACAATCTCTCTGAGTCTCATTTGATTTATAGTACCTATCTCATGAGACTATTGTTAAGATTAAATACTGTAACTTTTAAGAAAACAGTTCTCGGAACAAAGTATAGAAGTATTAGTTTTCCTAGTCTTCTAGAGAAATGTTATGAGATATTTTAGTTGTTCTTGTTACTAAAAAACAAAAAACAAAAAATACCCAAAAAGCAAAAGACAACCAGCAAACCACATCCTATTTAAAATTTAGTTGTCATTAATGTCATAAATACTAACATTGTTAGGGTATGCGCACTGAGAAAAATAATGAACTCACACTTTAAAATCCATTTATCTGGACAAAAGGGTTCATCTCTCCTCTATTAGAGGGAGTTTCTTGCATGATTCCAGGCACTGACTGATTGTTCCGTGTCAGCCAGTCTCTTCACATTGTTGTACCTTGAGATGACATTTACTGTACCCTCTTACAAAGAATGGTGTCCACATACACACCAACCTGTCATTTAGTGTGTCGTTTAGTGCATTGTCACCATCTGAAAGCAATTACCCTGTGGATGGCGATGCAATTGGATATGAAAAGGGATGGAAAATATCAGAGTGAGGCACTTGGTGGCAAATGGTTTTTACTGTTCCAAAATGACGCTTTGCCTGCAGGCCAGGTCATTACCTAGTGTGGTATATCTGCCCAATAGATAATCAGACCCCAGACTACTCAGAGCAGTAGCAGGGTGGCCCAATCAGCACTCATTTTTTTAGAAACTAGGTTCTTGTTCCCTAAGAACATTTCATTGAACCAGATTTGAGCAGTTCCTGGTGTGAAGTAGTAAGCTTGGCTCCAGCAAAGGCTGGTTGATGTGTGGTAATTTCAAGGTTTCCGGAATTGAAGATAAAGTTGGGAAAGCTACCATTAATTTGAGGAGCAAGGAAAAGGAGTGCTGTAACACAGATACAAATGTGGGAAGAACAAAGAACAAAGACCATTCTCTTTCTGCCCTGGAAAGACATTGCTTCCCGCCTTTCCACCTCTCCTTAGTCAAAGGCAGAGTGGGTGGGGAAGATTCCAGTTTTCCTTGGAATGAATTGTCAAAACTTTCCCCTCCAGGCTTGAAGCATGTTCTCCTCTGAGCTGCTCAGCACATTGTCAAACCAGTCTTTACTTGAAAGACATGTGGCATCAACACAAAAGATGTCATGTAAGTCCCCACCCCAGCCCTGCTTCCTGAAAGATGTTATGTTCTGCGTTCCGCAGAGGTGAAGGCTGAGGAGAGCCCATGGTCAAGCAGAGGAAGCTGCCAGGGGCCGGAGACCTCCATCTGGAGAATGTCCTTGGCTGGTTTCTGCAGAGCAAATGAGGGAGAAAAACTATTGACAAGGGGCGGGGCGGGGCAGGGTTGGGTGGGGAAGACACAGAGGAGGCAACAGAGAAACTTCGATTTCATGGAGCTTGCAAACCTGAACTTGAATATTAAAAATGCTTTCATCAGTTTCCTTAATCCAGAGAAATTCTTTTTGGCTTAGATGGGAGGAAAATTCAGTCCCTTAAGGGGAAAGCAAGAGGAGAAGGAGGTAATAAGGATGTGAGTCAGACGGGGAATTGCTGGCAAAAGCATTCATTTCAAAAGGCGGAGGAGAACTGTTTGCAGCTGATCTAACAACGCCGACCCCTGATAATGCCTGCCTGTATTTTATTGATTTCTCCCTTTAGTTATGAAAAAGCTTTCACTCCATGTAGTGGGGGGGGGGGGGAGGTAAAAAAATAAAATAAAAATTCTTCCTTGTTCAAGTCTTCTCTGGGGAATAAGCGGCACTTGGGCTCCAAAGCTGTGTTTTTCTTTGGGGTTTGCCTTTTAATAGGGGTTGCAGAAAGCGGTTATAGACATTTGAGGGAGAAATAAAGCTTGTGGTTTATTAACAGGGCTGGTTTTAATCAGCAGTGATTTTACCAGAGTAACATTAGAGCTGTAACACTGATAACTGATACTATGATTTTCTATGCTTTTAACCCCACACTGAAGTCTTGTGGATTCACTGACAGAAATGCATTTGTTTCCCTGGCCAGGCTGTGGGGAGGGAGTGTTTTGTGAGATCTCTGTCAGAGGAAGACAGGAGAGGCTGGGGGCTGGGGCAGCTGCCTCAGGGAGGCTTCTCAGCTGGAATTCCAGCTGTTCAGAAGCAAGCCTTGGAGACCCAGAGCTCAGCGAGGCCCTTGCAAGTGAGAGGAAGGAGTGGAAGGCAGGTCCTAGCACCTCTCTGGCCACTCTAGCTCAGCAAGCACCCTGATGGTCAAGTGTTTATGTGCATCTCTTTGCAGACGCGAGGTGATACCTCAGGTCGTGACACCTTACATTTCCCAGATGTTTTAAGTAATGTTGTTTCTTCTTTCTCTTAAAAAAGTTGAGGCAGTCTAGGACACTTTCCAGGCAGCAGGCTGATCTCTTGTCCCATCCAGAATAAAATCTTCTGGATGTTTCCTACCCGTCCACTAACATGGCCTCCACCAAAATCACTGTCAATTTCCCAACGACATGTTCTCTACAAGAGTAAGGCATTTTGTTTTCTTAGAAGGTATTTTTCTTTAAAAGAAGAAATAAACCCAGCATTTACGTTTCTCCAACTGACTGCTCAGAAACCAAATGAGGTGGTGAACAGGTTCCGGGAGTGCCCCAGCATTGAATAAATGGGCCCCTTCCCTGTCAGTGCTGCTGCTTCTCTCAGATCCTGTGTTCCTGTGTTTACATGCATATAAGCTACTCTTCCCAGCACAGAGAGTATTTTGGGTGTTTAGAGGTTATTTTTTGTTTGTTTGCTTTTATTTCCTTGTTCTCATGCCAGAGAGACACTGGCCAATCCCCAATGCATCCCTCGGTGTCCCTGATGAAAGGGACATGTAACCAGCAGATGGCTGCCCAAGGTAATGATGGAACCTGACATGTGGCCAGGGAGGAATCTGAGAGAGTGCCCTGTTCCACATAAGATTTAGCTCAGCTCTACCCACCCAGCACCCCTGGCTTCCTCTTGTCCCTCCCTCTGACCTCACTGCCCTCATGTCCCTCTTCAGCAGGTGTCCCCTTGGGAGGCTGCCTGGTTCATAGTACCAACTCCTTTTTGGAACCAGCTTCTGACTCAGAGGGGTGAACCTGCAGAAACCAGGGCTTACCACCCCTGGCTCAGAAATAGATGCCTAGCTTTGGAGCACTAGATTCTCTTGGGAATATGAAATCATAATGATGAATAGGAGAGAGTAGGATTTGCTAGACCTGAGTCTCATTAATGACAGAGTTCTAGAGCAGTAGTCGCCAGGCATTTTTTGTTGTTGTTGTTGTTATGCATACGTTAAAAAAATGAGCCATGTGTCCCCAGTGTATTTACATTTATGTATTTATTGATCATATGCATGTACTACTATTACTATTAATATCTCAAGGCATACCATGTACTAAGGGTTTTTTGTTTTTTTTTTTAAATAAAAAGTAAATATGGCCATAGAGGCAACACACATCCCTAGTGCCCAGATCTTTCTAATTCTATTCTGTCAGGAAGAAGCAGGACTTCTTAGATAAATAGTTGATTCTAGGACTGGGAAGGAAATAATCTAAATATTAGCCAAAAAGAAAAATATGTGCTCAAACAAAACAGCATAACAATGGGGCTGTAGCAAAGGAACACAAGAGCCAACTGAAGGAGCTCTTTGGTGTGGGGGCTGTCCTGTGCATTGTAGGATATTCAGCAGTGTCCCTGGGCTTTACCTGTTAGATGTTTGTAAGTTCCTTCCAGTGGCAACAACCACCAATATCTCCAAATGTTGCCAAATGTTCTCCTTGGGAAGCAAAATTGCCTTGTCCCCCATTAAGAACCATTTGGCTTAAAGAAACACTTAATCGAGTGGGAGGGATGGTGTCAGATTAAAAATGTTTAGAACATGCTCATGAATAAAAAGTGGCCACCCTAATATTGCCAGTTGCATCCACATGTGTTTGTGGGTATTTATTTATTTATTTATCATTGTTAGTTGGAATGGATGAAGCAACTAGATAGTTATTTATACTGAGCCAGTGCCCAGTATGAGATGACAGTGTTATACAACTAAGGAAGAGCAAAGAACAGAAGACCTCTGAGTAAATAAGGAGTGGAGGAACCATGTGTCTGAGGGTCTGAGAGTGGGGATGGTGTCTCCATTAGAGGAGATCTTCGATCGCCTCTCATTAAACTCAATTAAATTTACTGGGTGCTTGCTCTCACCCAGGCTCATGCTATATGCTGGTCTTCCATGTAATAATCCTCCTTCCCATGCTACTTGCTTCTCCCCAAATCATTCCTTCCCTCAAGGTTCTCATGACATGGACTGGAGGGACTGGGACACCCTCCATGGCTCCACTGGGGGCCTGATGCCTCAGAGACAAGTCACATACTCAGGCCTTTCCCTGTCAATAAGAATGTCTAAGACTTCTTATCTCTGCTCTCTGTTGTATGTAAACACACACATGATTATTACATAATATATACATAATGGAGTGAGCTAACACCTTCAATACCTCCTATAATTATTGTTTATTATTTGTGGTGAGAAGATTTAAGACGTACTCTTTTAGCAACTTTCAAGTATGTGCAATATTATTAGCTATAATCACCTAGTTGTACATTAGAGTCCCAGAATTTATTTATTATCTAGTTGTAAGTCTGTAGCCTTGACCAAAATCTCTCCATTTCTTCCACCTTTCAACCTCTAGTAACCACCATTCTACTCTTTATCTGAGTTTGGCTTTTATAGATTTCACATATGTGATATCACACAGTATTTGTCTTTCTCTGTCTGATTTATTTCACTTAATAATGCCCTCAAGGTTCCATCCATGTTGTTGCAAATAGTGGGATTTTCTACCTTGTCATGGATAAATAATATTTCATTGTATGTATGCACCACATATTTTTGTTTCATTCATCCATTTTACAGACACTGAGGTTGTTTCTATTTCTTGGTTGTTGTGAGTAATGCTGCAATGAACATGAGGTTGCAGTTATCTCTTTGAGATCCTGATTTCATTTCCTTTGGAATATACCCTTCATGGGCTATATCTGTCCTTTTAAATCTTTCCCTTCTTTAAATATCCCCAGTCAAATATCACTTTTTCTATGATTTCCCCATCCAGAAGTTGTTTCTTTTATCTGCTAACTCCTATAGCTCTCTCAGTGTCCTGACAAAGGTACAATAGACTGTACAGGGTGCGCATAATCAACTGGCAAAATTTTAATAAAATAAACAACATATCACAAAGGTGTTATATTTTGAAATAAATTTATTCTTATATGTAAATACATAAACAGTCATTATTTTTAAATTTTTTCAAAAAGTCTTCATTTGCTGCAGTAATAGACTTGATTCAGCTTGGGAATTTTGAGCATGCTTTAACTTTTCTTTATCCATGGACATCATAATGTTTTCACTCTTAGCTTTAACAGTCTCTTTACTGGAATGAGGTTGTTTATGAACTTTTCTCTCACAAATGCTGCATACATAATAGTCTAAAGGATTTGCATCTGGTGAACTAGGCAGCCAGATTTCCTTTGACCAGAATTCAGAAATATTGACACTGAGACATTCTTGCATGTTTTTGGTGTTATGTGCTGGTGTGTCATCTTGTTGGAAGATAAAATGATGTCCATTTGTGACTTAGTTCATCCACAGTATAACTACTTCTCAAAATGTCAAGGTAAACATCCTGGATCTTCATAGACAATCTCCTGGATTCTGTGTACAATATCTGGACTTGTGTGATCCTTGTGTCCCTTATGTGTTTTCCTTGTTGGTGTGGCAACATCAGGATCAGCATCATACACCTTCTTCATGTTGTAAACTGTAGCTAAAGGGATATTATTGAAGTCCACAATTTCCTCAGCAGTTTGCCTTTGCCCTGCATGCAGTGCAGAAATGATGGCTGCTCTACCATCGTATTCCTTCGACATGACAGTTTCTCTCAGAATTTAATATTTTATATCTGAAACAATGATGTGAAATCATACCCTTAGAACCAGTTTTTCAAAATTACTAGGAAGCACATGAAATAAGGAGATGCAAAGTTATTGTATACACCCTGTATATCTCTTCCCTAATAGACTATATATTGCTCTTGTCATTAGAATATTGTTAGGGGCTGCAAGTCTGTTTGGCAAGGCCCAGCTAGCAGAAACGGGTGTTTGGCAAGGCCAGCCTTAGTGCCAGGTGGACCCGGAATGGACACCGTGTATAGGGAGTCAGCCCAGTGTGCTTACCCCATAGCCCATGAAGCATGGAAAGTAGAGAGTGTGCCATGCCTTGTTCTCTGTGGCTAGCTTAGCTTCCTGGTTTCAGTTGAGCAGTTGCCAGTAATACCTGCATATAAGCTTAGTGTGATTAATAAACAGGACTCGCAGCTTGGGTGAGCCTCCCAACCCTAACTTTGTCTCTTCTCTTTTTCTTGTGTCCTCTGCCGTCCAAACCACGTGCGTAATCCAGGGACAGCTGGTCTGTCACAGAATATTATTATTATTATTTTAATCTTCATATTATTTGCTAAGCAAATGCTCAAAAATGTACTCAACTAAAAGCTGTTTTAACTAAGGTATAGCTTACCTTTCATAAATTAATGTGTTACTCCCTCATCTTATTGACATATTTCCATTTCAATAGGAATTTATTTCTGGAGAAACCCAATACTAAATCTAAAGCTAAGAGTGGGCATTTAAAGTTTGAAGCCAGGTTTGTCATATTACTATAATTAGGGGCAGGCTTTAATTTTGATTCCAAATTTCATTCTGTGCATGGAGGCCTAATCTACTTATGCCTGAGACTTGTTTTGACCTTAATTCTTAATACATGGGGATCAAGGTTGAGGAATTGGATTCTTATGGAAAATACTCCTTTTAGATATGGCTTGTGTTAGCCTTTTCTGTTTAACCAACTACTGCCAAACTAAGTGATTTAAGATAACAATAAAATATTTTTCAGAATGATATGGTTGGTGAGATAATTCCTCTGCTGTTTTCTCCTGAGGTCACTCACACCACTACATTCATCTGGGTCAGCTGGGCCAGAGGATCAAAAATGACCTCACTCACATGATTGGCAGGTGGTGTTGGCTCCTGGCCTAGATACCTGGGTTCTCCTCCATATGTTCTCTCATCCTCCAGGAGGGTAGATCAACTTCCTTACATGGCTGCCTCAAGGCTGCATTCCAAGATGGCAAGAGTAAAAGCTGTAAGACCTCTTTAAGCCAAGGGTCCAGAATCATAGAACAATTCTACAACACCTTATTGGTCAAAGAGAGTCAAAAGGTGAGACCAGAATGAAAGATAGTGAAACAGGCTCTACCTCTTGATGGAAAGAGTCTGTGAAATCTACCACAGATAGCTATATGGCATCTCCATGATTCAGTCTCAAATAACTGGGTGATTTGCAGAACTCCTCTTCTTATCCTGCTCTCAAAAGGACAGAGAAAGGGGTACCAACGGTATGATATCCTTGAGGACTTCTCTCTTTGCCCAGAGATAGGACAATTTGACCTGTCTCACTTGTGGGGAAGAACTCTTTCTTGGCTGACCACCAGTATTTGAGGAAAACTAAGTGATGGTAGGATACTGAGAACACTGCCAAATCATTTTTTACAGGTGATGGAGTTTTATCTAAGACTAAGAATAGGAAGTAACTAGAGGTGTATCATAATAGAACTATATTTCTAAAATACTGAGCTTGATTGAGAGGAATTCGGAGGCAGGAGAGAGAAGATTCTATCATTCATAGAAAGTTTAACAGTTTCCCCAAATATAAGCTTTTCTCTGCCCCAAACAGTTTGTAAATAAGAATGAGTAAGATGCAGTGAATTCCCTGGTCATGGCCCTTCACTCAAACCTGAGAGAATGTTTCATATACCATCCCTTTGCACGGCCAGGAAGGGGCAAATGTGTGTATTCACACAGTACCTCACTCAGTGCTCATAACTATGGTCAGAGCAGAGAAGTAACACTACATAGCCAAAGAGATGGTTCCTTAGACATCAAGAAATTGTTTGATGTCTCATAGCTAGTAAAAATTGGAACTGGGATTCATGCTCAGTTCCAGGTTTATCTGAACCTAGACTCATCACACCACCCTAGCTCTCTGGAGGAGGTACAGAAAAGACCTGCCAGATAGATTATGTCTTGAATAAAAGAATACAAGAAGCCAAGGACTTGGAAGAAAAGAATTCCAGAGAGTTAAGTGTTGGAATTTTGAGATGGCCCAAAGCACGATGTTGCTTTATCCCTCTCTTTAAAAGATAGATTCAACAAAAAAAGGTTCTTGAAGTAAACAGGGTAGAGAAAGAGAGAGATGGAGGAGTGGCTGCAGGCTGAAGATGTGTGCTCTGGCCTTCAATGATATCTCCACGACCAAGAGGCATTTCCCATTAGCCAAAGGGCAGTTCAGAGAATTTTCTGATGTGTTTTACAGGCCAGCCTGGGCTTTCCAGCCAAGAATGTGATATGATTAGGACTAGGGTAGCTTAGGGTGACCCTGGGAAAAGCTATTGGTTAATTTTATTCAGTTCAGCTTAACATTGTGTAAGGACATCATTTACCTCCATACATATGATCCTGTGCTTTGCAAAGTATTATAGTCCCATATCGCATATGCGTAAGTATCTGGAACAGTCTATTGAGATATTAATTTTGATCTTATCTTCACATATAATTTTATGCCTTATTTCACTTTGGACAAGCCAAGAACTCAAGTAACTCAGGAGGGAGCTGGGCCTCAGAGGGAATGTCTGGTGGCTATCTGGGGACTGATATCCAATACTGAGGCCTTAAGAGGGAAAGGGAGAGTCTTCTGTTGCACAGCTTCATTCTGTGAAATGCTGTAGTTTTTGGCTTATCTCATGTGTGCTCATGCCTGAGTAATGATGAAGAAGGGGTCCACTCAAAGGCAGGCTTAGAAGCAGAAGGGACAGAGAGATTCTCATCTCTCATAGACTAAGGGTCAGGATAACCAGAGAATCCTTTCTAAGATGACAGAGGAGAGAAGGGGGCCCACAAACACTGGCATCAGACATCCTGCTAGTCACACACATAGGAACCTGGAGCCAGATTCATCTACTCTAGAAGGATAAGAAAGTGGCCTGTCTCTTTTATTCCAGTGTTGTGGGGCAAATTTACCATTATATGTATATGTGTGTGTGTGTGTGTATGTATATGATATATACATATAATATTTTCTGATATTTCACATTCTTCAGTCTTTTTTAAAAAGCTTTTCTTAATTTTTAGGGAGAAAGAGAGGGAGAGAAACATCAATGTGCGAGAGATAAATTAATTAGTTGTCTCTCACAGACCCCCACCTGGGATCCTGGCCCACAACCCAGGCATGTGCCCTGATTAGGAACCAAACCGGTGACCTTTCAATTCACAAGCCGGCAATCAGTCCACTGAGCCACACTAGCCAAGGCCACATTCTTCTATCTTACTTGTTTTATTAAGTTTTCAGGGAGGTCAAAATCATCTCTATACTTGCATGTTCCTTGGTTCTAGGCTCATAAAAGTTGCCATAGTAGACATGTGTTGCTTTTGATGCTTGCAGCATATTGAAGGTATATTGAGGATTACCAACAAGATTATTACATTTTCCACCTATTTTAACAAGAGGACTTAACCAAATAGTGCAACTGAGAGACACCCTGTTAGTCCCAGAAGCTAATACAGGGGTCTCAGTCCTCCCCCAAATTTAGGATGGCTGGTGTCTTAGTGCTCATTCTGGGAAGAAGACAGACACCTGACCACTCTGCCTCTGACATTCATGATCACATGGAGAAATTTTGTCCAGTGCTCACCTTGGAAAATACATGGCCTCACTAATAATATCTTCCTCATTCTCTTCCCCATTCCAGCTACATCTGATGACCTCAATCCTCTAGAAACCAGGCCAATTGCCTTGTAGCTTAGGGTTTTGAGTAGAACTTCCTTTTCAACATAAGGATAATTATGTGCTCTATTACATTGCAAGAGACTGACTTTCAGCAAGCCAGGCTGGCCTCTGCTGATAGTTTTATTTGTATTAAAAGGGTGTTGGGTGCCTGGATGGATGAGAGTGAATCAGGGCTCCTCTAGTTCTCAGAGGTCCCATTTCCACAATGGGCATTGGGAAGTCATAGTTGTCCAATTGAGCCACAAAGGGTGATTGATACTCATTCTCCACATTCTCCAGTATGAGTGTGGGGAGGGGTTGGGGGGTAACTGAGTCAATTTCTTCACTTATTCTGAAAATTCTTGGTAAGTAGAGATACAGAATGTTGAGTAGAAAGGTTTTTGTTTTTTGTTCTTTTGGTTGTCTTTTTGTCTTTTTTTTCTGCTTTTTTAAAAACAAGTTTACATAAGCTGAACATTTCTTTAGCATAGCTGATACTATCAGATTTTGGAAAATCTGATAGTATTTTGGGAAATGAGGAAGTATGGCAATTTACTTAAAAGCTATATATATATATATATATATATATATACACACATACAATATATATATATTATATATCATTCTGTTTTCTATGTGCATAAGTAATAAATTTTTATTGTAGAAAGTTTGAAAGAAACAAAACCATAAAGACAAAATGAAAATTACCTATAATTCTGCTATTAATATTTGTATGTAAGGTTAAAAAATAGTGTACATATATTGCAGACATGGTGTATAACAATGTGATATATAACATTAAAATATTTTATTGCATTATATCACTATCTTTTTGTATGGAATCGAGAACATATATATCATATTGCAACTTAAATGCTATTTATTTTCCAGATTCTCTTAAAGTGAGTAATGTAAGTGAATACTTTATGAAAGGACAAGTGGATGAATCTATGAGGAACCTGGAGGCAGACTTATCTGCTCTGGAAGTATAAGAAAGTGGTGTGTCTATTATACTCCAGTGTTGTGGTGCAAATTTGCTCAGGTTTATTTTCCACTTGGCAAGGGAGGACTTAGAATGCTTTTGAAATTAAACTAGAGGGATTCAGGTCAGATTTAGACTAACCACCTAATGGAATGATATTTCACTTCATCCTGATTCTGTCCCCCAAACATATACCCACACAAACATGTATCAGTGAGATACTAACAGCAGTTTATCTCACTGTGAACTTGCCTGGAATAAAAAGTCTGCCTCTATAGACTCTGTCCTCAGAAATACAAAGAATAAACCTCCTCTCTCTCTTTTTTGCATGTGCACACATACCCACCATCCCCACTAACACCACCACCACCACCTTTCCCCACGTGTAAATAAATCACTCATGTGGGGAGCTCTTACATAATTCCAGAGATTTCATCATTGTTTATGTTGGGCTGAATATTAGGTGTTATTTTTCTTTTTCTTTTTTCTTTTTGGCATCATAATCTTTTTCTTCAGAGATAAACTATGATTTAACAAATAAAGCTCCAAATGAAACCTGCCCAGTTCTTTTGAGGTCAACTGCCTCTGACTCAAGCAAATGTTAAATTGCTTTGAGACTTCAGTTGTACTCTTCCACCTTCCAAATACTGCAGAAAGATGAAAACTAGGAAAACAAACATAAGTCAAAAAAATATGGGATAAAAGTAATCAGATCTCATTTCCCTCTACTTTAATTTTGGTTAGAGGTTAAGAACAGGTTTCTGGTAATAGAGAGACCTGACCTGAATCCAGACTTTGCTACACTTAATCCTGTGACCTTGAACATTTACTTCAACCTCTTAAAGTTACAGTTGCCTCATTAATAAAATGGGAATAATAGTAGTCCTATTTTATATGATCATTGTTAGGATTAAACAAAATCATAGTTTCACAGTACTTGGAACAAGGACTTTTAAATCTAAGCAATTCTAATTTGATTATAATAATTAGTCTTTTTCTTAATTCAATATTGTTGGGCTAGCATTAACTTAATGCTTAAGAAGTGTAGAATAAACCACAAACTTCATTATAAGTTTCCTCTACAAATACTGATTCCATTTTAGTTTGAATCTTCAACGTGAACCCAAATATGGATAACATCTATTAGGGAGGCTTGTTGGAAGCATTCAGGCAATTAGAAATACTCTAATATGGTAAAAATAAGTGAATAACCAATCAGACCTTCCTAGGATTTTTAACTACAGCATGTCATTATCCATAATCCAATTTTGTTTCTTGGTCCCAGTACAATATACAGATTATAAATTAATGACCTTGATTGGCAAATTACCCAGTGTAGTCAATATTGCTTCATGAGAGCGGTTGTAAGAGAAACCTAATTCTGTTTAGTTACAGAGGAGAATGTCAAAGCCAATGAAGTATGATGCTGTCATGGGACTGGGGTTTAGCACCATGAAACTGATCATCCATGAGTCATTTTTTGGCTCGAACATGGGGAGCCTCCAGGGAGCACTAACAGGATTCACAAGTATTCTGGCGGCCATCTCAGTGCTGCATGTTCTGCCCCAACTGCACAGACCATGAGACCCGGCAAGAGGGCCCAAGAGGGGTAGTGTTTCATGGATTAATTCCTTCTGGTATGTTCAGAGGATCAAGATTTTGAGAGAACATTGTGTTGATCTGTGTTTGGTGTTGAGTTAGATGGAATGAGAAGCGAGGATGACACGTGCTGGTTTCACTCTTCTGGCGTTTACAAAGATGTCCACATGGGCCCAGAGAGGTTACTAACAACAGTTCATGAGAGAGGTGCAGAATCAGGGCTGGGGGCTGATAAAGATCCTACCAGACCTCCTAGGATTTGGCAGGAGATGTAAAATAGACAAAGGAGCCAAAAAGAAAGATGGGAGCCAGGCTCTGAAGTGTGCACATTCCATGGCTCCTTCCTGAAGGTCTGTGACATCTATCTGAGCCTTTTGTCACAGATGAAATTACAAAACTGCCCTACAGATTGTGCTGAAATTGAACTGAATGTGATGGCATGTTTTCTTCTTTCATATTTCTCCTTTATATATATGCTCATTGTCTCCTGGCCATCTTGGTCTATTCTTTCCAGCCTACAAAAAGTAGCATTTTTAAATTGAATTTATTAGATGACAATGGCAAATCAAATTATATAGGTTTCAGGTGTACAATTCTATATAATACATCATCTATATATTGTATTGTGTGTTCACCACCCCAAGTCAATACTTCCTTCACATTTATTACTCCTTTATCCTCTTCTACTATGGCCCTCCCCTTGCCCACCATGCCCCCTGACAATCACCATACTGTTGTCTACCCTTGAGATTTTTTTCTTTTTTGCTTAATCTCTTCATCTTTTTTACTCACCCCTAACTCCCTCCCCTATGACAGCTGTCAGACTGTCCTTTGTATCTATGAGTCTGTTTATATTTTGTTTGTTAGTTTATTTTATTAGATTCCATGTGTGAGATCATATGGTTTTTGTCTTTCTCTGACTGGCTTATTTCACTTAACATAATACTCTCCAGGTCCATCTGAACTGTCCGAAAATGTAAGATTTCGTTTTTGTTTTGTTTTTCAGCTGAGTAGTATTCCGTTGTGTAAATGTACCACAGAGTGTGTGTGTTTGTGTTTGTATGTGTGGATATAAGGTCCTGCAAGCAAAATGCCTGGTACATGAGTCACTCAATGAATATGTGATGAATGAGTTACTACTTCTATGCACATAGGCTCACACACACTTAAGCCACATCTGCTTTTATAAACCCTCAGTTGAGCTTAATCCTTGCACATGAACACAATAACTGAGGGGCTCCAACCCTTTTCCTTGATTGTGCAGGATGCTGCCTGGACACCTTGCAGCCCTCCCACTTGGCTCCATGGAACTGGTGTAACTACAGGACTGGTATTTGGGCAGTTCACTCCCATCTACTCAGGGTGAGAGCCCCCCTTTCAGCTGGAGCAATATTGGGAGTTGACAATTTTTCAGTGTTCAAAATTGCTTTTTGTAATGAGTTTTCTCATGGGACAATAAGTTACAGACTTGGTTTCTTGGAGCAGTCCACAAAAGAATCTTGTATGAGTCAGGGAGGAAACTGACAACACTCAAATTGGGTAGGAGAATTCCATAAGGGGATTGTTTACAAAGATGTGAGCAGGGTGTAGAGAAATTATAAGAGATAGTGCAGTATCCTGGAGAACAGCAATGGGCTATCTTGGATGTCACCTCTCGTCCTGAAGAGTCAATGAGAAGAGTAGTTATCAAAAGCTGGAGACAGGGAACTTTGTGAGGAGAGCCACCATTAGGCTCATTCAGTAGAGAGAGATGGCCAGCTTGTGCTAATGACAGGGAGCCAGGGAAGTCAATATTTCTACATCAATCTCTCTCTCCCTATTGGGCTAAGCCAACCAGAAGTGAAAGAACAAGGGGCCAGCCAGTGCAGACCATTCAGATCAGCCTTTTGGGGAAGAGAATGGTGGGAGAGAGCAGAGTGGGCATCCTCTGTCATGACACGGTTTTCAAAAGATGTCTAGAACTCAACCATCATTGTTTCTAAGGGAAAATGCATTAGAAGTTCCAAACAATGTACTTGCTTAGCTTTTAGAACCATTTATTTGTAATGTGTGATGTCTTTCTCATATACATACATGTTTTATATGTATATTTACATATATATCTAAAAGTGCCAACATATGATTAATGTAATTAGGATAACCATTTAATTAAATATTGAGCACAAAAAAGGTGTTCTACTAGTAATTACACTGGTGAATAGGTAAATTGGCACAATTCTGGGCACACTGGGGCTTGTGATACCCTAACCGAAATGCAACAAGATGGATTCACTAAGTCCCAAATGAGTCTTAATCTTGTTACTTTAAGAGTACTTGCATATGTGCGTATACGACATAAATGTCTGGCAAACATTCCTCTTAGACACTAGGTGTTGTACCTGTGAAGTACGATTCACAAAGATATCAGTTAAAATCAGGCAGGTCTGCTATTTTGAATAATCACTGTACCTGCTTTGTCCTACCCCATGCTTCAAGTTTCCTTATTAGCACAGCTCTGTGTCTGGCCCTCTTACCCTGCCACAAAACCCCTTGCTAGGGCTGTTCTTATTTGTGATGTTTCTGCTACTCAGTTATAGAGTTCTGAGGGCAGAGACTGCAATCATTCATTCCACAAATAGACATTAGCCCTACTCTGTGCCAGGTACTTTCCTAAAGAATTGCGTTACAGCAGGAAACAAAGCAGACCAAGGTCCTTGCTGTTGGGGAACTTACATTTTATCATGGGGAGACTTTCAGTAGATTCATAGCAGGTGAGTAAGTTACACAGCAATTAGAAAATGGTGCTAGTAAAAATGATAAAATGGAGTAGGAAGGAAATGGGGGTAGAAAGTTGATAGGCACAATCCATTTCACAAAGATATCACTGAGCAAAATTAGAAGGAAGCTGAGAATCCATCAGTAATTATAATTCTGCTGAGGTCAAATCTCATTTGGGTAATGCCAAGGATTTGCCAGGCAGTTGTCTACCATTCCAGGTAGTGAGGATAGCTAGAAAAAGGCAGAGTGTACTTGACCAACTCTAAGAGCACTGGAGAGCTGAGTGCCTGGTGAGGAGTGAGTAAGTAAAGGAGCAGGAGGTAGGAGGGAAGTCAGAGAGAAGATGGGCAACATGTGACCTTGAGCAGGTCTCACTGGTAAAACGCAAGTGACCTCAGGGGTGTTGTTTAAGGATTAAATGAGATGATAATATAAAAAGTGCCTAGCACACTATGTAATGTATGTATTTATGTCCAATGAAAAATGCAAGCCACAAATGTGATTTAAAATTTTCTAGTAACCACATTTTAAAGTGTTTAAAAAGCGTGAAATTAATCTTAATCACATTTTATTTAACTATGTATACCGATAAAACATTGTTATTCTAACATATAATAACTACTAAACTTATTAATAATGAATTTTAGTTTTTTTAATGGAATATTCAGCATCCAGTGTTGTTTTATATTTATAGTGCATCTCATCTCAACCAGTCACATTTTAAATGCTGAATATCCCTGCATGTCTTGCAGGTGCCATATTGGATAGTGCAGGCCTAGTATGTTTTAAATGCTTAATAAATGTTAAATAATATTATCAAAAGCAACAGGATTAGGGAAATGCCTGGCCCTGGTTTTGAGGGAGGAAGAATGGAAATTTTGGAGGCATGTGTCAAATAAGGGCATGATAATACATCTGCTGGGTTTCCTTCCTGAACCTTGACATGCCACACATGGCTGTTTCATCTGGGAGTCCGGAATTTTCATCTCAAAGTGAATGTAGAGACAGGTTTTCACAGAAAAGTTCTGAAGCCAGCCTGCAGGTGACATGAAGGGACAGGAATGTGAGTTCCCCATCTCCCCAGACTCCTCTGTCACCATTGTTCCGACTCTTACTTCTTTCTCCTCTCACCATGCCATGGTTTCTGCTTTGCCTTGTGTCACACCCAGAATTTCTACCCAGGGGCTTTCTCCATGAAAGGTGTCTGGTTTCAAGTTCTGGGCTGTGTTTTCAAATAACATTTCAGCACTCTGAGAGTGCCGTCATGGCAAGAGTGATGTTAGCAGCTCAAGTGTTGGTGCCAGACGATGGCAGGAGCTCAGACTCCCAGCGAGCTGGCTGCTCAGGGAAGGGCATTGGGGAAAGCCCCACCTCTTAACTGGTTTCCACTCAAGATTTAATTAAACCACTGCTGTGTCAATATTCTTAGCATGCTGCCAGTCTCCACACATGGATTCAGAGGGTAACTGGGACTCCTGGGAGGGAAAACAGCTTTGGGAGGTGGTATAGAGTCACTCCTTGGGGAGCGCTGTGTGGTGCGGGGCTTCTGGGAGCTTCATGGTTTCTGACACTGTGGTTATGACAGTCTCAGGCTCTGGGCACAGCTGCACTCCAGATGAGGAAGAAGGGCCTCAAGTTTTGCTTCAAAGGCCTCCATCAGAATTATTTCACTTCCCTTTTCTCCTCCACCAGCTTCTCTCTTCTCCTGAAAGGGTGTCCAGTGGACCAACTGCGGTTGTCCCGTTTCTTTAGAACTACAAGTGGTAGCCCACCTGTTCACGCAGCTCATGGTAACAACTTGAATTTTACAGCTGTTATGTCTCATTCTCTACAGGGCAACAAGGGGGGTGGTACCACTATCCTCATTTTATTTTATTTTTATTATTTATTTATTTTTAAAGATTTTATTTAATATTCCCAGAGAGAGGGGAAGGGAGAGAGGCAGAGAGGGAGAGAGATATCAGTGTGTGGTTGACTTTCACCTGCCTCCAGCCATGGACCTGGCTGGAGACCTGGCTTGTAACCTGGTTATGTGTCCTGGCTGGGAATTGAACCAGCGACCTTTGGGTTTGCAGGCTGGTGCCTTATCCACTGTGCCACCAGCCAGGGCTATCCTCATTTCAAATGGTTGAGCAAATAGAGTAAGTGAGTGGTTAAGTATCTTGTTCAAGGTTACTAAGCCTCAGACTTGGGATTTGACTTGACTATGCTGCTTTCCAATAACAAAACAATGGTGCCCATATGTACTATAGTAGGTACCCAATGAAAGGAAGCCATTATCATTACACAAGTTAGATAAATGTATAATTGGCATGCTGGCAACTCTCTCCCTGTTACTGGGTCAGAAATACTATCATTGAACAGACTTGCTTTGCATTTTAATAGGTAAAAGCAGATTCTCAAGGAGGCAGTATTTCCTTCAGGCACTATTAATTCTTAAGTGATAGAGTGCTAAGCCCTGAGGAGAGGAAACTGGGTAGGGACTTGAGTTAGCAGAGAAGAGGTGAAAATGAAGGGGCAGAGGCTGCTAAGTAGGAATGGTTCAAAGATGGATTTCTTCCCTTTAATTTTGTGTATGGCCCACTGTAGCTGAGATAGTGACTGCTCACTGATTAGTCCACAGGTCCCTGTCTCTACATTTTTCAGGCTCCTTTGTAGTTAGACTTGTTCTA
Source organism: Noctilio leporinus (assembly GCA_004026585.1). Classification (NCBI taxonomy): domain Eukaryota; kingdom Metazoa; phylum Chordata; class Mammalia; order Chiroptera; family Noctilionidae; genus Noctilio; species Noctilio leporinus. The sequence continues at coordinate 45,791 of PVIW01003916.1, forward strand.
GATAACCTAAGTGTGTGTGTGGATGGATGTTGTGTATCTCAACATCCCTTTCTTTCCTTATCGTGGTGATCTTGGAGACCACATGTTCCAAAGGGCTATGGGTAGAGGATAGCCAGCCAAGTCCCCTCAAACCAGTATGTGATCAAGAAAAAAGACTTTATTGTACTGTGTTACTGAGATCCCAGGGCCTATCTGTTATTGCAGCAGAGCTGTCCTTATCCTATGCTGCTAACATATGAGCTGGTACACCTGCTGAACCTCTCTACCATCTGCATGTTTTCACTGGCTTACCTATGGACCAGCTTCTGCTTCTTAGGAAGCAGCAAAATGGTGCTTTAGCTCAGGTCTGCTATTCATACCCTTTCCTCCCCCTGAAATGCAACATCCTTAAAGTCTTTTCCCAGAGGCAATAATGTATTGCCAACATTTCTTCTGCTCCTGGTAGAGGGCAGAGAAGATAATTTGTCTGAGAAGGACAGAGACACTTACAGATGAAGACTACCCATTTGAAGGTTCGCTGGGCTTCTGAGTCTTCATATTCTCTTGGCTTTCTTTCTATTTCACTGGGGAATTCTCAGTTTCCTGTTGACTTCTCCTTTACTTTTCCATGTCTCAACTTAAGAGCACTCCAGAGCTATTTTCTGGAACCCTTTCTCTCCAGGGCCCTAGGTGAACCCCAATTAGTCCTGTGTTCTAAACACTATTCTTATACTAATGTTTGAATCTCCATTCCAGAGGGTCCATTAATCCAGATACTTCCTTGACATTTCTATTCTAATAGTAACTAAAAAGCATAAGAAACCTTGGATTTGCCCCAGTCTGTCCTTTTACCACATCTCTGTTAATGATACCATTCTACCCAACTGAGCAGATCTCATCTGGGACTTCTCTGGGATCATTCCTCTCTTTACCTTACCTTCCACCATCCAATCCATTCTCAAGTCCTTTCAGTCTAGATCTTCTTCTTCTCCTTCTTCTTTTTTTTACTTTTTTAATGTAATGATTTTTAGAGAGAGGAAGGAAGAGAGAAAGAGAAACATCAATTTTTAAAAAGATTTTTATTTATTATTCCCAGAGAGAGGGGAAGGGAGAGAGGCAGAGGGGGAGAGAAGCATCAATGTGTGATTGCCTTTCACCTGCCTCCAGCTACAGTCCTGGCTGGTGACCTGGCTTGCAAACTGATTATGTGCCCTGGCTGGGAATTGAACCAGTGATCTTTGGGTTCACAGGCTAGTGCCTATCCACTGAGCCACCAGCCAGGACCTCTTTCTTCTTTTTAATCTTAACTTGAACCCATTGTCCACAGAGAGCATCCAGAATAATCTTCTAATAGGTAAACCAGATCATATCACAAATATCTCATTAACATGGACCAAAATCCAAAATCCTCACTGTGGCCTGAAAGTCCTCATGATCTAGTCCCTGCTTACTTATAATAGTACTTCATCTCTCTCTCACTCTTGGACTATCTGGTTGAGCCACACTGGCCTCTTCTTAGCTTCTCAAATGTACTAAATTTCCCCTGCCTCTGGGTCTCTAGCTCTGCTATTCTTCTGTTTGGTGACACTCTTTCCCCTCCTCCTCACACTCTAGGCCTCAGCTTGAACATAGCATCCTCCGATTGGCCTTTTCTGATGATTTGTATTTCTACAAGCCAGCCCTTTATTTGTTCTTTTCACAGTGCTTATTGCCATTTTTAATTCTTTTATTAGTACATTCTTTTGCTCAAACTCATTTAGTATCACCACTCTTAAGTTCTGCACGGCCAATGCCACATCTGCCTTGCTTACTGTAGTGTATTTGTTGAAAGACAATCTCAGCTCATCGTACATCCCACAAGGGGCTTATTGGAAAGCAAGTTCTCATACCTTCTCAGCCAGAGGTTTTTCTTCTGTGCTTAGATCTGTATGACAAAATTATTTTTCTTTTTGCTTAGAATTCTGTTTCTTTTTCTGTAAATATAAGAATCTGAGGATTTGTTTGGCAGGAGCTATGCTGTTGGCTTATTTACTTTACTTCAGAAAACACGTTGGGTTTTAGTAAAAGGCAAAGGACCATAGAGGCATATCCATATGTTTTTTTAATCACCAACTATTCTTTCTGACCTCCTTCTATGTTCATTGCTTTGGAGAATCCCAATTCAAGCAGATAAGTTAGAATCATTATGGCCAATGCTCTGAGCCTCATGATGGTTAAGGAATGACTCCAACCCTTAACTTCCACAGACATAGTATACGTAAATAAATCAGAATGGAACAACGTTGCAAGAAAAAACAAGTACTTGAAGAATACACTGGGAAGAGTCTGGCTGCTGGTCAGCAAAATTAACTGGGATCACAAGGTTTGTCCATAGTCCAGAGGGTGCTACCACAGAGGCAGAAGAGTCTGACTGTGTGCTGACCTGGCCATCTGCTTGGATAAATTACAACCTGGTGCTGCTTCCTTTGTTATATATTTCAGATTGGTCCTTCTAAAGGTGATGTGAGTCAGAGTCCCAAATACATGACTTGTTCAAATGGAAATCCTTTTAAAAAACCGAACAAATCCCTGAGTTTCTAAAGGCAAAGTTCTCTAGTGCCCTTCTGAATATAAGAGTACAGACAGAACTTCCTTGAAGAACTTCCTAGGCATCATTATTTGGAAAGCTAGAAGTAAAGGAAGAATTGGAGAGCACAAGGTCTATAATGGAGAGCACTGGGTACACCACCATGAATGAACTCTTCCAAAGCAAGAGGGATTGTCTATCCCAAACTCACCCTCTAAGGTTCTTGAACTTTCAGATTTGCTGGATGCATAACATACTGGTTTCATCTGTACCAGCTAGTAAAAACTCACAAGCCTGTGACTGTGAAACTGCTCTGCTACAAAGAAGCGCATCTACGGCCATGCACCATCAGACACTTATTAAATACTTTTGATGGACACCCCTTAAAAAGTAGGAGAAAACTTTTGAAAACCCATGTAAGTTTCTTCTTAGCACAGAAAACAGATAACCTAAACCTAGTCCTGTCAACTGCCTTGTACAAGAACTCCAACCCCATTTTCCATAGCTGAGTGAGAAATGCAGTTTCAATCATAAGTTGCCACTGGCAGAAGACAGCAAGAATTTCCTGGACAGCCCAACTTCACCTGATCCTTTGCTAATGTTAGCCCAGGTTCAGCATCAGCAGTGATCCATATTCCTGGTGCCTGGGCTCTGCACCTCCTCAAGTTCCCAGGCAGCTTGGGCTGAAGTCACCAAGAACAAACATCCAGTTTCTCAGTAAGCCTATCCGCCCAGCCCCTAGGCCAGACCTTTCCCTTCCTCTGTTTTGTCACCCAGCTGGGAGCCTCTTCCTTAGACACATGAGTCTGCTAAACAAACTCATCAGTCAGTGTGTCTCTCTTGATCTTCATTAAAATCCATTCTCAAAGTGAAGTATTCTCCTAGTTCAAGTTCAGATCCATTTACCAACCCTCAGTCACTACGGTCTGCTTGAGGTTGCTTCTTGCTGCATAATTCCAGCAAAGCTGTCTTCCCTTTCCATCCCTAAAACCTACTCAGAGACAGCTAGGTTTTGCATGAAATAGCAAGCAACTGTACAGGCATGTGCATTTGGTGAGGTGAAGTCTGTGGGGTGGAAAAACATCCAGCAGAAATGGAACCTGCTCATGAATAGGCTCTCTTAAAAATGTCCCTGACATGAAATACAGCCTTTCATGAGAAGACTGTCTCAAGCACCCTGCCCCCCACTTTTCTCCATCACTGACATTCAGCTTGACATGTTCTCTTTCTATGTACAAGTCAATGCAAGACTTTTCCAAGTGTCAGCATCACAAGCTCAAGCTAGTTCTTGGCAGTGAGCTGGGTTTCCTTTAGCCCCTGGCAGGGTATTAGCAACCAACGCACAACTAGTGAGCTGAGCCGCACCAAATGGGCTGGGGCCTCCCCAGGTGCAGAAGAGCACCCCGCTCCCAGTCTGCCTAGTCTTCTAAAGATATCTGCCCCTGGTCCCAAAGGGCTTAGGGTGTGCCGTTGAAGATGGCATAGCTATATCCTTTTATTTATTTATTTTTAGCTGTTGAAAGGCAGAGAGCCAACTTGTTCTGTCTGTAGCAGAGGATGATGGCCAGCAAATAACTGGCATCTGTCAGCAAGCTGTACCACCAAGTTGCAAAAGAGAAAGCCCAAGCAGGGGAGGACAGCTCACAAGCCAGTGTGCCAAGCCCTGAATACTTTGCAAACTCAATGCTAATCAATGCCACCCAAGCACACCAGATGTGCCAATAAAAAACCTTTTGCACCTTTGGCTAAATGTGGCTTGAGACTAACATTTGGTGAGAATATCTTGTTTCCAGGCACTCCAGACAGCTGAATACAAAAGTGACTCTTTTGATATTGATAAGCAACGTGACACATGATTCTCCCCATAGAAATTGTGCAAATCCCTAATTATGAGGGCACTTTCTCAGGGGCACATTAGAATATTGTACTAAATTGAGTTATCGTCACCCTTTGCCAAGGCTTTTATAAAACTGCACAGTATGCTGCCCTTAGAAGTTTTTGCTTTTGTTTGTAAATCATTGGTTCAACTTGCACTAAGGTTTCCAGGAATTATAAAGGAAAAAAGGTTCAGGAAAAATTACATAGAGTGAGAATCCTAAAATAAGAGTTTCCTTGCCTTTTGGTGAACAGGTCACCAGATTGCAATTCTAAACAATCTCACAATTAATTCTGGAGCTATGCAGTCCAATTAGAACAAATGCTTCCTTTCTGGTTTAATTAGAGATGAGTATGCGCCTATGATCTTATTTGTGTAAAATAAGTGCTCTTTGAACACAGTTTGGATCAAATTCAGCTTGTTAGGAATGCAGTGAAAAGGGAGATTTCTCTCATTGTCTCTGGCCTTTTTAACCCCTTACATGGCCAGAATGAACTCCTTAGATGTGAAGAGTATCTTTGTGGAAACCTGGTGAACTTAAAAGAGGGGGTATATTTGTTGAAACTGTTGGTAAATAAAGCCATGTTCTCACCTGTGCACATTCAGCATCTTCCCACCCTGTTCTCAGGCCACTATAGGTGAGAAGTCAAGTTGCTAGTCTGATGAAGGCCACTCTAGTGTAGAAAGGCAGGCTCCTGTTTGACATGTATTCCTTAAAGTCTCACTACTCGAGGTGAGAGCTATGGGCCAGCAGCTGCAACCTGGCCTGAAAGCTCATTAGAACATGAAATCTTGGGTTCCTACCCCAGACTTAGGAGAATCTGTGTTTCATTAAGATCCCCAGGTGATTCTTGTGCACATTACAATTGGAAGAACACTGGTCTAAAAGCAGCAAATGATGGAGGTTTCGTTTAGTTATTTTAAATGAAGAGCCTGTGGGAGCCCCTGAGAATGCCACTTCACTTGAAGAAGCTGGCTCCTGGTCCTCTCTCTACCGTGGTGGGATCACCATTTTGGCCATCTCCAAACTCTTTTCTGAAGACTCAAATGTATCTCCTTCTGCCTCACCCTCTTGTAAGCTCCAAGGACAAAAAGGACCCAGGTCATAGGGCACCCTCTCCCAGTGTGCGTGCCTTTGGCCTATTACCCACCCCTTCACCTTTGGCACTGCCTATGGAGGTGGCAGCCATATCTTGGGATCATGGCTGCCCTCAGAACCCTTGTGAAATCCAAAGTGGTTGAAAAGAGGAGCAAGAAATTTAGCCCAGCACCAGCTGAACCAATGTCAAAACTTAACATAACTGGAGGAAACCCAGAAGCCCAGAACTTGATATGGAGGCAACAAGAAAACAAAGCACTTGTACCTAGTGGTTTCCAGAATTTTCTCTGCCACAACATCAAGGAGCTTGAAGGGCTGCTGATGTGCAACAAACCTTACTGTGCTGAGATGGCTCACAATGTTCCCTGTGGGAACACACAGCCACAGTGGAGAGAATAGCCCAGCTGGCCATCTGGGTCACTAGTCCCAATGCCAGGCTGCACAGAGAGGACAATGAATAGACAGCTCATGTACATATATTATTTGCATTAATTAGAACCATAACTGCCACCTGGCATTTCTAAAACACAAACAAATAAAAAAGAATAAATAATGAGGTATAATGATAGATCCTAAAAAGGAAAACAGCAATAGATGGATATTTTGTGCCACTCTAGGGTAATACATTTAAAAAATACTAGAAAATAATGATTTTCTAACAAAATATAAAGCAATAAAATTGTCCCAAAAATGGTAGAAAAATAAACATACTCAAATCTACCTATCTCTGTCAATTTTCATAGCTAATATGCATTTCATATGTAAAAAATAGGCAATTTCTATGTTGTTAACATTTTCTGATATATAAAAAATTACAGAGAATTTTCTAATTTATTTCAAGATTATTTCATAATCTTCATATCAAAATTTGAGAAAGATGGAACTGAAACCATTAAATAACAAACATGAATAAGATGACAATTTTTAGATAAGAAATTAGCAAATAAAATCCAGCAATTTACTAAAAGTAAATATTACAAAATAACCCAGTGGGGTTAATAATTGAAAGAATGGTTCACCAACGGGAAATCTGGAGCTAAACTGAATAATATCAATGAGTTCTAAAGAAGCATACAATAAAATTTGGAAGGTGTTCTTCATAAAAACTCTACCCCAGCTTAGTCAGAAGTAAACTGAATAAATATGCAAAAACTATAAGCAAATACATGGAGTGGGGAAATAGTGAAGCTATTTTTAGTATTTCAAGGATGAGAGGGGGTGCCGCTATCACCACTACTATTCAACATTGTTTGAAAATTAAATTAGCAGAATAAATGTTAAAATGATAAATCCTCATAATAGTTAATAATCCTTGTCTTCAGGAAATATTAATGTATTCTTAAAGAACTGGAAAGATTATTAAGAAAATATTTAGAGGTCATAGGAGATTTTGATAGAGTATGTGTAGTTGTATATATATGTAAATATATCAAATCAATAGTTCCTTTGCCTGAAATGCAATAATTAGATAAGGGAATGGGAAAAAATTTTAAAATAGGTATTAAAGCTTTGAAATAAACAGAAATAAATTTAGTAAGAACTTTATTGAACTTTATTGAAGGACTTAAAACAAGGTAGAAACAAATAGAGAAATGTGTCATGTTCTTGGAGGGCTTAATATTTTAAGTTTCAACCTGATGAAATCAATGAACACATGAATGTCACTTCCTATCAGAATCCATCCTCTTTTATAATGGAATTAAGAATCATATTATGGAATTATGAATATATTATTGTAGCATTAAGAATCTTGATTTCAAATAAATATATATACAAAAGTACAAATGTGTAAGAATTTAAAAAATGGTAAAAGGAAAATATTGAGAAGTAGAGAGAGATTTGCCTAGACAGGTGTGGAAACATACTATAAAGCTTCTAGAATCAAAATAGCATGGCATTGAAATTAGGGCAGGGAAATGCTAAGTGAGTCCCCAGGCTCCCTAAACAAGGTAGTTCTGGAGGAAAACTTGAAGATAGGAGAGAGATACACCAAGTTTTTTATAACTCTCTTTGTGGGTATTCATTGAGATTTGACCTACCTAAAATGTGTTTTGTTTTAAACTATAATGGCAAAAAGTAAACGTAGTCCTATTCTGGGTCATCTGATGACACTAATAACTAAGGACTGTCACAAAGGCTCTGTACGATATTTGCATTTATAATTATGAAGCATTTACAATTGTACTGCACTGTACTTTAATATCCTGTGCTAATAAGAATAGATGTAAATTAAAAATGATGTGTTGACTGCCAAATTCCAATGTGGCTTAGTGACAACAAAAGTTGACATCAGTTTGAACAACATGCAAGCATAAAGCCTTCACATGTCAAATAATATTCTCAACGTACCCAGCTTAAAAGGACCTGTTCACTTCTGACCAACAACTTTATGGCAACATGTTGGGATAGTTTGAAGTTAACCAGTTTGGTGGTTTTATTTGTATTTAATGTATAGTTTTATTTGTATTGAATGTGTAAAGTAAATTTAGTTTGATAGCTGTAGAACTATAAGAAGAAAGAGTTTAAACCTAGCAATGATTGGATAGGGTAATTAAAAAATGACTTAAGTTAAAAAACAGTATAGCATGGCACAAGAATAGGAAAACAGATCAGTAGCAAGATCAGAGGCACTAAAGAGAAAGTTCAGAAATGAAGATATGTGTGAACTAACTGGGGGATAAGTTATTTTTTCTGGGATGGTTGAGGGAAGCTTCCTCACAGGTGTGACTTTTGTTTTTTGTCTTGCACCTTAAAGGAAAAGGGGGAGGGGGGAGTTTACCCCAGGTCAGAGTAGCTGGAGCAAGGCCCAGAGGCCTACCTGGGCAGGACTGAGTCGTCCGGTTCTATTAAATGGTGAGGGTGAGATGGGAGAAGGAAAGTGAAGCATCACGTTTTCCCCTGATATTTTTAGTTGGAGAAACACCTTTATAATAATTTCGGGATATTTGCTAAGAGGGTTGAGCAAATTCATGTCAGAGGCAGACCTCCAGTAAACTCTCCGTTCAATGTCAAATTCACAAGGTGGGGGACTGCAGCCCATGAAAGCCCCACCACAAGAGAATGTGAGAAGTGGCTCCTTGTATTCAAAACGGCAGCAGCTTGTTGGATCTTGAGGACTCTGCTCTCAGCCAGTTCGCTCGCATTCCTAGCCGGCAGCTCGCTTTGGCATCCATGTAATCCTTGCCAGAATGGGAAGCCCCCGGGCTAGGTAGGAGACAAAATATTTTCGTCATTTGACATGATAAAGCGTGTGGCTCTTGAGTAAGAAGAACTGGCACAACCGTGGGCGTGTTCTGTCTCATCCCATCCACTCCATCCCCAGTGGGAAACAAGTTTCCACCAGCCAGCACATTAGAGAGGGTCCTGGTGGCCTGGGAGGGGCAGAAACCGTGCCCTTGCGCACCATATGTGGCCTTGACTCTCTACAGGCATGAATTCTGCCACCTGTTCGGTAGAGGTTTTTCTTTCTTCAGGTCCGTGTGCCTTTTCCTTGATCCGCGTTAGAAATACCCAAGTAGGGACTTTGAGCGGGGAGACGAAAAAGAATGAGCTTACAAGGCAGAAACACTTGCAGATGTATGGTTGAGAACATTTGTTTCGCAGGACCAATGCTATAAATAGGATGTGGATCAGCAAGAAGGCAACAGTTCGCATGGGTGGCCTTGTCTTCATGGCAGAGACATTTCCCAGAAGCACGCACCGCTGGGGCCGGCTCTGGATCCAATGAAGCCGCTGAGTTGTCGCAACAGCACGGCTCACAGCTGCCCTGATGCCAAGCCGTTTCCCTCACTGCTCAAAACCCATGTGTGCCCATCTCCAGAAACTTCCATGACAGGCTGGGGGCTCTTCCCCATTGGGGTTGTGCCACGCATATAAAATCCTGCCTGCTGTGTGTGCATGCACACATGTGTGATGTATGTGTGAGTGTGTGTTCAGAAAGTCCAGATCAGCGGGCATTCTCTTCCCACCAGTCATGAAAGCCAGGGGTCTGGCTGCCTCACAAGTGAGTACTGTGAGAGTTCTCATCTGTGCCCCCAAGGGAGGGAAGAAGATTCTCAGTTCTCATGGGAAAAACTGAAAACTTGGAGCAGGGGCAGGAAGGATGCAAAGGAGCCTGCAGATTGAGGATTTAGCTGGTGAAGGACCAGGGGCGCAGTGGATACCAGTGGTGGGCAGGGGAGCAAAGCTGTGAGGAGAGAGAAAGCACTTGCTGCCAATGTGGGTCAGCCGCAGGCTGCAGACCACAGGCCACGGTGAGCAAGGGAGTGGGGAAGAGAAGGTAGGAAGCCAAAGTGATTATTCAGTCCAGCAGCTGATTGGCTGGCCAGAGGAACAAGGAAGAAAACATGTCTACTTGACAGAACACTAGCTTAGTATGGCAGTCTGGAAGCTGGTTGTAATAAAACTCACATGGTTGGGGAGAAACCAGGCCTCCTTTGCTGTGTTCTACAAATATTTGTTTCCCATCCCCATTCAGAAATAAATAAAGGCACTGTGTGGGGTTGTCTGCTGTCCATGATCTCAATCAAGTCACAAAATCTTAGGTCCTTTTACAATGGGGGAAATAAAGGCTGAGAAAGTGAGCGGAGTAGGCTCACACACCAGGTCCTTGGAGATAGGCCTGGGCACTAACAGAAGTTCCCAGTCCTCTTCTTAGGAGTCATGGACATATTCTTAGTGACAGAGGCAGTTTCCCTCCTCTTGTGGCCCAAATACAAGTACTTATTCTGCCTGGGGACTATGCTAGGAACTAAAACACACTACCTCATTTGCTTCTTGTGATCTATGAGTCAAATATCATTACCCCATTGTTTGGAGCAATGTGAGGAAAACCCTTCCAAAATCATGTCCAAGCTGGGATTCAAACAGAAACCTGATCCCAAAGGCCATGCTCTCTGGTCCCCTGCACTCTACCCCTTCCCTAATGAAAAGAAGTCCTCCTCCCCCCAACTGTCTGCCTCTGCATCCATTGGCAGTTGGCTCTGCACAGGAGAGGAGGTGGGTTGCACCCAGGCAACAATGCCCATTACTCATTACTCCCAGGCCTCCCAGTAATTAAGCCCTTAGAACTTCCCCTTGGCCTTGGGTGACATCATTGCATAATTAAGGTGACTGTGATGCTCAACTGCTTGCACCAAACAAAGGTCCCTTGTTTGCATGTCTCATCCAAAGTCTCCTTGTGCAAGACCGAGCTCCCACCAGTAATTAAGGAAGACGGTTTAACCTGGCAGAATGAGAGTAGGACTTGGGCAAAGTGGCAGAAGAGGAGACCCACTGTCAGCTCTTAATTTGACATGGTAATGAGGGCACCCATAAAAGATAATAAAGGGCGGGCTTAGCCTGGAAAGAGGAGAGTTCAACACTAATCAAAAGCCTTTCTTTTCTGTAATTTTCTTACCAAGTAGTTAAATAGATTTTTTTTTTTTTTTTTTGGTCTTTTATTTGTCAGCTGATCCTTCAATGGGACTGCGACTAAGGGGTTACATGCCCTGAAGTTGATCGTTGTCTACTCAGAGGTACATAGATTCTGCAGCACAAACTACAAAGGTTTAAACCCAGCCTCTCTGTGACTTTGTACAAGTCAATAAAACTCCCAATTCCTCTGTCTGTCACTACATCGTAAGACGACAATAATGATACTGAGACTTACTTCATACAGGTGTTGCAAGGATTAAAGCAAGTGCATGTAAAGTGCTATGGGCAGTGCCTAGCGCATAAGCACCATGTGTTGGTTATTATTACCATGACTATTTTCCTAACTATCTTTGTATAGCTGTATTGTATCTTAAGTAGAGCAGCCGTTCAATAAATCCCTTCTCTCTGAAAGACTTTCAGTGTCCCCACCACAAAAATGAAATAGTAATTATTTCATGTGATGGGGGTGTTAACAGTGTGGCAGTAATCATTTTGCTACATATAAATGTATCAAAGCAATGCATGCTACCCCTTAAACTTTTGCAATGTGGTATGTTAAGCATATCTCAATAAAGCTGGAAAAAAATTATGTTCCTTCATTACATTTCCTCTGTTTCCCTCTTCTCCCAGTTCTTCTCTTTCCACCAACAGTGACTCCATTTCTACGATCACCCACAAGCTGAAGTGACCCAACTAGCCTGACTGCAGTGAGTTAGGAAGGAAGATGGCCATAGTTACATCCTATGTCCGCACCTACCCAAGGTTGAGAGGTTCCCTTTCACACTCTCAGCATTTATATTTACCTTTTCTGTAATACTTTGACTTCTTTCGAATTTTGGCTATTCATTCGTGAAATTTCTAGTTTATAGTGAGTTCTGAAATCTTTCAAAAGTTATTGGTTAATTTACCAAAATTCTAGTAATTTGAGAATTCTTTGACTAGATTCCCCAATAGCATCCACATTTATTTGTTACAATTTTTTTTAAATTTTAAATTATTTGTACAATCATAGGACTTTGTATTGGATGACAGTTTTTTTAAAAAAGATTTTATTGATTATTTTTAGAGAGAGAGGAAAGGAGAGAGGCAGAGAGGGAGAGAAACATCAATGTATGTTACCCTTCATCTGTCTCCAGCTACAGACCTGGCTGGAGACCTGGCTTGTAACCTTGTTATGTGCTCTGGCTGGGAACTGAACCAGAGATGACAGTCTTAATAACTTTTAGAGATATCTGCAAAATTATATTTGTCTGATTTTGAATGCTCTTTAGAGTAGCAATTTAAAGAATTGTTAAGGAACATTTTGGCTTTTGTGCTTCTTATGGACACTCACTGCTCAGAAAAGTAAATTTTAATGTTTCCATGCAAGGTCAGTACCCTGTCCGCCCCCACCCCAAAAACAATCTCTGAGGAAGGATCTGGTGACACATGGCAATTACAATGTTAAAATCTGGGTACTATCAGAGAAACAAATTTAAGAAAAGGCCTTGGAGAAAGAATGGGGAAGAAAACCAAACTGGGAACAAGCAAGATGATATTTTAAAAGATTTTTAAAACTACAGAGAGGAAAAAGAGTCTCCTCATAGGTCAAGGAAGGGCTGACCCACGGGTGAATGCATCCATAAAAAAATGCACATTCACACTGATTATGCTCATGAATATATTTACAGCATTTTGGGTGAATTTAGAAAATTGGTCCTTTGGTAACATCATCCTTAAAAGAATTCACTCCTCCATGCCTCCTTGTTCTGTGGTGAAAGAATTCTCTACTTGCCTGTCTGTTACTCAAGATGAATTTCAGCAGAAATAGAGTCAATGACTAATTGCTGGACAGACAAAGAGAGGCCTCCCTGATAAATTATTAGAAGGCAGGCTCGAGGAAAATTTCTGGTTAGTATTCATAGTGAAGTATGAGATACATACAAAGAAGTACAAGTTGTGAATGTGCAACAAAATGTAACATATACAGGCCAAAATGTAAAACATAACCAACCTTTTCTCAAAGCTCTTGTTCCCCCATCCCAGGTACCATGCTACCTCTCCAAGGTGGCCACTGTCCTGATCTCTCTCACTACATATCAGTTCTGCCTTTAGCTGTACATCTTGAACTTTATATATGTAGCATCATACATATAAACTCTGAAGTGTGGGCTGCTTTTGCATAATGTTTGTGAGATCTGTCATATGATGTGTAGTTGTTTTGTTCTTGCTGTATAATATTCCTCAGTAGGAATATCTTGCAATTTATCCATTCTCTTCTCTTCTATTCTATTATTGATAAACATTTGGATTATTTTCAATTTGGGGCTATTACAAAGATGGTTGCTATGTACATTCTAATACATGTGTTTTGGTGAAGTTACATACATTTGCTTAGAATGTTTTGAAGATTTCTGCAAAGTTTTAATTGACTGACTTTTTAATTTGACATCATACAAATTCGTTGGCCTTATCCGGGAGTGTATTTGCTGGGTTATAATGTATACATACATTCAGCTTTAGTAGATGTCACCAAACATTTTGCTAGAATGCCCATCTGGGTTACTTGTCCATATGTCACTGGTTATGGGCTGCCCTTGGGCCAATTATGCATAACCCCTCCACTCAGAGCAGAACATGTTAACGTGGCCAGAGCAGACCTTCCACAGGGTTCTAGATGGCTACAGTAAAGAAATTAAGCCACTGTCCCATGAATGTCTATAGGGTATGGGTGGAGCACCAAGGCATCCGCCATCCCTAAATTGTAAAGTAAAGATCAAACAGCCATAGGTTCTAAAATCTAGGTATCTGAAACTATTGGCTGAGAGACAGAAAAAAAGGGGAACAGTTTTAAGGAACTTTTCTCATGACATTTCCATCTGACATCGGTGGTAGGTGGTAGATGTTCTCATGGGACTCTCACATTTTCCCCACTCTTTGTCTGGTGCCCACAGCTGAGCACAGCTGGGCTGCATCCTGGGCAAAGCTCTCTGGAAAACTGTGGCATGGCCAAGGTGTGCCTTGGGTGAAGCAGGCAGGGGGTCTGCCAGCTGACGTGACTTCACTTGAGCCCTCCGTACTTCAAGCAGTGGGGTTACTCGGAGGGTGCCACTTTCATATATTCCCCTTCCCTCAAAGAGAAGCCACTTCTCCCTTTTGTGGAGCAGATGGGTGACCATTTCCTCCCTTGGAAGCATCTGTGAATCCTGGCTCCAGGCTACGTCGGCCTTGTCTTATCTGGCTGTGAGTTCTCACACTGCACACAGCAGCAGCCTCTCTGAGCTTCTGTCCACACCACCTGGAGAAGTGGAGTGCACACAAGTGCAGGGGACTTGAACCAAGGTGAACAGGACCACCTCACCCCCGCAGCCCAAACCCCACTAGGAAAGTGGACGAGAATGGGGTGGGAATGGGGCGGGAAGTGGAAACTGTGACAAGAAACTCTCTGGAGTTTGGCCTGAATGCAAATGTCATTTCATTCAACTCATATGAGCGTCTCGGCAAAGTTCCCTGTTTCAGACATTCTTAAATTTGCCAATTTATATTTTATATTTTTGAACGCTCTTCTGGAATAACCTGTCAATTAACATATACCAGATTCTCTTTCTTTCCTTTTCTTTTCTTTTTTTTTTCTGTCAGCAAACCCCTACAAAAATGTTTCCCAAACCCACCAGTTCCCCTGAGTTTTCTGGTAATCATAGTCAGGCCTGCCCATGTGTTGGCTGACTGTGGTGTTCCGGAACATTCCACTGGCACCGCAAGTTTAAGGACTCCCTGAGGATACAACTTTCCGTCATGTTCTGGCCACGATCCTAGACTGGGAGGGCCAGGTACAACTGTCGAGTTGACAAGGTGTTGTTTTTTTTTTTTGTTTTTTTTTTCCCAAAAAGAGCAAATTGATTCTGGATTGTTTTAAATAGAGTAATGTGGTTGTGAGAAGGAAAGAAGAGAGCAAAAAAGATACTACAGAGTAGAACTGGGGATGATGTGGCAAGAACACTGGCTTGGGAGCTCAACCCAAAATGTTGATAAGTAGCATTGTGACCTTGGACAAGTCCCTCAACATTGCTAACTTCAGTTTCCTCCTCATCTATAAAATTAGACCACACTCCAGCTGCTCTATACAAAAATAGATGCTTGTTAGTGGACTAAAAACTCACTAGTACCCATAAGGCTACTGCACAAGGTTGATGTTCTCTCTCAAACAGAATAATTGTATATTTTTATAAAATATTTTATGAACTGTGTTAGCAATACCTTGAAGCAGAGTGTACTATTCTTTTGAATCAATATTTAATGATTTTTCTCCCCATTTTTTTAGGAGCCAGAATAACTACTTCAATTTATTACGAACTTCAGTCTCTTACGTATCACTAATTCACACACCAACCCTCGGGAGTGTCACTCTGCTGTTTCTGACAAAGAACTTGAGCTGTCGGGAGGCTCAAGACCTTGCCTAAGGTTACACAGCTGGTTTTTGCAGTGCTGGAATCTGAAATCAGAGCCTGTTTCTGTCTGTTCATCATCAGCACCGTCCTGGCGATGCTGAGTGAGATGCTCTGAAAACAATGCCTTTACTCTAAAAAATACTTGGCTTCTTTCCAATGGACTTGGCACTGTGAAATGGACTTAGGGAAACACCAAGGCATGATGTTATCTCTCAAAAGCTGTCTTTGAGAAGCTATCTTTGTCTTTAGGAGAACCCTAGGGGACAGGCTGTGTGAATGATGGGTGAGCTTATTCCCAGCCAGAAAGAAGGCTCTAGTTCATGGGTCTCTGGGACACCTGTGAGAGACAACCTGGGGGCAGCTTGTCTGAACATCTGTGATGGAACCTTTCTTAAGATGTCATTTTCTCAGCGGTCTTTCACTCTAAGTTTTAAACTTCATCAAATCTTATAAACCAGTACACTGATTTGGCTTCTGTCTTTTGTATTTGACTTGCCAAGAGTCCAAGAACAGGTTTTGCAATGTCACCAGATCAGTAGAAGGTTTCTCCCTGAGCTCAAGTTTTCATGGTTTCATTTGGAGCTAGAAACAGAATTAAGCAACCCCGAAATGACCACTGGACACCAAAGTCTATTCTCAGCTTCTCCTGTGGCAAGGAAAGAATGATGCAGTTTGCCAAGTCTTAAAGCCATCCCACAGGGCCAGGCTGAAGCTGGGTCCTAATTCAGTCTTCTTCTTGTTTTAATTTGTTTATTTGTGATGGGGACTTCTGCTTTTAGGAGGGTCCCATTTTTTAAAAAAAATCTCAGAAGACATCAAAAAGGTCTGACAAAACAACATCTTGATGACTTAAGTGTAAATATGTCAGAGACATATGGTTCCTATTATTCCTGAAATAACACATGGGTTTAAAAATCAAGGGGAAAAGTGTTTGGTAAAACACATTGAGAATTTGGCTAAATGTTTTTTAAAAAGCTGTTCTGAAGCCTGAAGGGGAAACACCCCGAGGGGACAAATCCAGGCAGCCCCACCCTTCCTTGTTCATTTCTTTCCTTGATCAGGGATGGCAGCTGAGTTGCCACCGGACAACTGATTTATCTGTCACCCCTAAGAAACTTACCTGGGTAGCTGTGTTTTTGTGGACAAGTCTGAGGGTCCGATCCCTGCTGTTTACCAACAATGGTAGTTTTAGGCAAGTCAATGCACTGGAAAAATGAAAAAATAATATGTCTCATAGGATTGCTGTGAGCACTTGGGCCATTCCATGTCAATGTCAACTGTCTGGAGCATAGTAGATGCTTCATTTGAGGCAGCTTTTAAAATGATTATTAATAAATAAAATGATTATTGTCCACTTGAGAATGGTAATAAAAGGATAGATCAAGGATTCTGGGATCAAAATTATTTCTGGAATTCTGGAGAACTCGATGGGATCATAAGTTGTCCTCCACTCATCTCCTTAACCATAGAAACAGCTGGTGGGGAAAATAGGGTAACTACCTAGTGCTGCCAAATAGAAAGAAACGAGAACAAGCCTCTATGGGTCAGGATAAAATCAACTTGGTGACCAACTCACCAAGACACTTACTCCTCAAGACACACTTTTAAGTGGCTTTTAAATGTAAGGATGTTCATTTTACATGATCATATGTTGATTACATTTTTTAACCAATAACTTTTCCATTGTTCTATTGAGTTAGGATTGCCCTATAGAAAACTGCATGTATTTAAAGCGTACAAGTCAATAAGGTTTATACATACAACTGTGAAACCATCACCAAAATCAGCAGAGTGAACACATCCATCACTTCTAAAAGCTTTTTCCTGTCCCTTTTAAGTCCCTTCACCTCCCTGGAAACCACTGAAGTGCTTTCTGAAATTGTAGACAACTTTGCCTTTTCTAAAATTTTATATTAATCAAATCAGGAAATATTTACTTCTTTTTGTCTCGCTTCTTTTGCTCAGCTTTATATTTTGAGGTTCACTCCATCATTATGTATATGAATAGTTTATTTCTTTTTATTGCTAACTAGTATTTCATTATATAGATATACCACTATTGGTTTATCCATTTGGTGTTGATGGCTATTGGGATTGTTTCCATTTCTTTTCTTTTTTTTTTTTCACTATTGCAAATGACGCTTCTATGAACATTTGTGTATAAATCTTTGTGTTTTATTTTGTCATGTGGCAGAGTGGAATGGTTGGATATTTTGTTAGGTATATTTTTAACTTTTAAACTGCCAAACTATTTTCTAAACAGTTTTTGCATACTTAGCTGCAGCGTATTACAGTTTCAGTTGCTAACCGTCCTTGCTCATGTTTGGTAGGTCAGTCTTAATAATTTTATACATTTTAATAAGTGTATTGTGGTATCTCATTGTAATTTTAATTTGCATTTTTCTAGTAAGTAATGGTGTTGACCATCATTTTGTGTGTTTACTTATAATTCCTGTCATTTTTTGTTAACTTTATGCTAAAAACTTGCTTATTTTTTAAAAAATATGGGTTCTTTGTTTTCTTATTGAGTTTTCAGGATTCTTCTATATTCTGTGTATGATTCCTTAATCAGATGTATGATTTGTAAATATTTCCATTCAGTCTATAGCTTGTCTTTTTATTTTCTTCATATGTCTTTCAAACAGCAAAAGTTCTTAGTTTTGGTAAAGCTCAATACATCATTTTGTTCTTTTATGCATTGGACTTTTGATGTTTTAGCTAAGTAATCTTTGCCTATCAAAAGTCACAAATATTTTCTTCCATATTTCCTTATTTTTTATAGTTCTAAGATTTATATTTAGGCCCATAATCTATTCTGAGTTAATTTTTGTATACAGTGTAATATTTGGTTTAAGCTTTTTATGTTTGTTTATTTTGCATGTGGCTAATTGTCCCAGAATCATTTGTTTAAAAAAGACTATTCTTAGCCCTGGCTGGTGGGTCAGTGGTTAGGCGGTGGCCTTCGAACCCAAAGGTCATTGGTTTGATTCCCAGCCAGGGCACATAACCAGTTTGCAAGCCAGGTCTCCAGCCAGGTCCACAGCTGGAGGCAAGTGAAAGGCAACCATACATTGATGTTTCTCTCCCTTTTTTCCTCCCTCCCCGCCCCTCTATCTATAAAATAATGAGTAAAATCTTTAAAAAAAAAAAAAAAAAAAAGACTATTCTTTCTCAATTGAATTGCCTTTGCATCTGTGTCAAAATCATTGATCATATATGTTTGGGTCTATTTCTGAAATCTCTACTTTGCTATATTAATATATTTGTCTATTTTGACACTGATACATTATCTTGATTAATATAGCTCTATAATAAGTCCTGAAGTCAGGCAGTGTGGTTATTCCAACTTTTCTTTGAGGTCCTTTGCATATCTACGTATATGAGTTTTAGACTCAGCCTTCTAATGTCTGTAAAAATCTCACTAGGATATTGCTGGGAATTGTACTAAATCTACAAATCAATTTGAGGAGACTTGACATTTTTAAAAGTATTGAATCTTCTTACAAATGGATAAGGTATATCTCTTCATTTGTTTAGGACTTCTTTCATTTCTCTCAGCAATATTTTGTAGTTTTCACTCTACAGGTCTTTCATGTCTTTTGTCAGATTTATCTAAGTATTTTATATTTTTATGTGTTTATAACTGGAGTTTTTAAAAACTCATTTCTGATTGTTTACTGTTAGTGTTTTAAAATACAATTTATTTATATATATTGCTCTTGTATCCTATAATCTTAGTAAACTTACTTATTAATTTTAGTAGTTGTTTAGTAGATTCTGTAAAATAGTCTACATAGACCTCTATGTCATTTGTGCATAAAGACAAATGCTTATTTTCTTCCAATCTTGGTATCTTTTTTCATTTTCTGGCCTTACTGCCCTGGGTAAAACTTACAGGACAATGTTAAATGGAAGTGGTAAGAGTGAACCATTTTACCTTTTTCATGGGAAAGTATGCAATCTTTCATACCTTGATGTATGCAAGTATGATTAAGTATGATGTTAGCTATAGGTTTCTGTAGCTGTCTTTTGCTAGATTAAGGACTTTCCTTTATATTTCTAGTTTAAGAGTTTTTATTTGAATTTGATGTTGAATTTTATAAAATACTTTATATGATTGTTTGAAATAATGGTATGGTTAATTGGTTGCTTTCCTAATGTTAAACTAATCTTGCATTTTTGTCATTATACGTTATCCTTTTAAATATATTGTTGGATTCAGTTTGCAACAATTTGTTATGAATATTTGCATTTGTATTCATGAGGGACATTGATCTATAATTTTTTTGTAATGTCTTTGCTGGGTTTTAGTATCATGATAATGCTAACTTTATTGAATCAGTCATGAAGTATTATTATTTTTAAAAATTTATAATAATTTGTCCTTACTTGGTATTATTTCCTTCTTAAATGTTTGGTAGAATTTTCTAGTGAAGCCATCTGAGCCTGGAATTTTATTTGTTGGAAAATTATTAACTATAAATTAAATATCTTTAGTAGATATATGGTCTTCAGGTTATTTATTTCATCTTGAACCAGGTTGGGTAATTGTGTCCTTCAAGAATGTTGCCCATTTCATATAAGTTCTTAAATTTATGCATAAAATTATTTTAGCATCTATGAAATTTGTATTGATAACACCTCTCTCAATCTATATTTTGATAATTTGCATCTTTCATTACATTTGTTTCTTGGATCAGGTTAGCTAGAAGTTTATCAATTTTATTGACCACAAAGAACCAGGATTTGGTTTCTTTGATTTTTTTTTCTTTTGATTTCAATTGATTTTTCTCAATTGTTTTTCTTTTTTCTGTTTCATTCATTTGTATTTTGTCTTTAATTAGTTATTTTCTCCTGCTTATTTGGGTTCAATTTTCTCTCTTTTTTTTTTTCTAGAGAATTAAGGTGGAATCTCAGATTATCTGAGATTTTTTTTTCTTTTCTAACAAACAAATTTTGATGCTGTATATTGTCCTCTATATATGTACTGATTTAGCTGCATCCTCCAAATTTGACATGCTGTATTTTCACTTTCATTCAGTTCAACCCATTTTTTAATTTTGGTTTTGACCTCTGAGCTACTTTCAGATTTGAATTAAAATGTAAAGACAAATGGAAAAAGAAGGGATGGAATTGTAGAAAAGAAAATATCATTCTTTCTTGGGTCCTTGTTGTGCTTAAAACACAGTACTAAGTACTTTAAGAACATGGACTTGACTACCACAAAACCTTCATTGCTGAGATATTGAAAACTGACACCAAAGAGATTTATTCAATCTCAAGTGCCAGATTTGGAATTGGACCCCATGTCTGACAGCCTCCAAAACTCATACTATCTTACCTCCTTTCCACATTTGGGGTAAGAGATACCAAATCAGAAGATTGGGGGAGCATGTTAATCAATCATTTTTGCCTCATACATCTAAAAACTGTTCCTAGAGTGTGAGCTTTGGCATGAATCCTAGGTCAAGCATGGTGACACTTGCACTCTTCCCTTTTATGGCTTCACAGAGCTCAAAGCCAAAGCAGATAGGAGATACCTTTTATTTAGAGTTCCTGTAAGTGGCTGTGCCTGAATACTGCACCCCCGCCCCCCTCAAATCCACTTACTCATAGAGAAGTAATAGAGAACAGTAACCCACAACTGGAGATGCATTTTGTGCACTGGTGCTGATAGTGGGGCTGAGCACAGAGGTTGGAAGATGGATTGTGCTTCTTTTCATTAAGGCTCTAATATTTCTGTTGTCCTTTTTTTTTTTTTTTTAATCAAGAAAAGGATAACATTCCCAGTTTTTCTCTTTTTTTTTTGGCATTCTTATCTAGATATTCCTGGTCCGGTATAAGTGTTATTTCAATCTGAGGTAAAATTAACATGCTATATTGAATGAACTCATGCAGAACACAGATGTGGAGGAGCTGGGCACTCCAATATCCCTTGTGGGTAAAAGAGAACATCTCTAATGAAAAGAAAAAAGGGAAAAGAGATGGTCATTGAATAGCCTGTATCCAAGAGTCAGTCAAAGAACCTCAAATAACCAGGAACATCCCACAGCATGCTTACCATACCCAACTTGGAGAAGACCTGAGTTGACAATGTGACAGTATTCCTCACATCAGCATTCTGCAACCTCCTCATTTGCTGTTTTCTTGCTATGTCTGTCCCTGTTCTTAGGAAGGGGGAGAGGGGGGCTGCCTGCTGCCAGCTTAGCCCTATAAATATTTGTTCGGTGTTTATGACAGATGTTTTCCTGTTATGGAGGAATCTGACCTTCATTAAAAATCTGGAACTTTTTTAATGTGATGCCAAAACATTAGAAACAACAGCCAGGATTGCCCATGACTTTCATATTCCTCAGGATGCTAATTCTTAGTGGAACAAACCAGTATTTATCACACTATTATTATTTGTTCGGAACATAGTCAAAGGGTAGAAAAATAACCACAGTTCCTCTTTCTTTGCTCTAATCACCACCCTACTCCAGCATTCTGCAAGATGGGCTATTTAATAGTCTCACTTTATAAACCAACAATGAGGCTTTTCCTGACATCCAGTGAAGCGTTTTTCTTCCTAATGATTGGAACACCAATTAAACCACAGACAAATCACCTTAAATATCAAGCTTATATTATTTCTCACAATCATTGTTTATCATTAAAATGGTATAAATGGGTGACAAATTAAAAACTGCATAAAGGTGGATTGGCATTGGCCTGTGAACCCAAGGGTCACTGGTTCAATTCCCAGTCAAGGCACATAACCAGGTTGCAAGCCATGTCTCCAGCCAATGTCCCCAACTGGAGGCAGGTGAAATGTAACCATACATTGATGTTTCTCTCTCTTTCTTCCTCCCTCACTGCCCTTCTCTCTAAAAAATAATGAATAAAATCTTAATAAATAAATAAATAAACTGCATAAAGGTGTCATGAAAAAATAGAATACAAATTTTAGAGTTTTCTAATTGACCACACTATCTCCCTCAATGAAAGGGTTAAGCCACTTTGATTTTTTTTTACATGCATCAACTTCTTGTAGACTGACGCACATGGGCTTAGATTTACCCATTTAGCTGACATGTGGGCTCTTTAGAATTGTTAGGATCGTATTTACCATGACTTCAATGTAAACAAAATAAAACAACACATGATATTGATGTTCTCAGGGTTCCCAGAATTGAGAATGTGCAAATTGTAGAAACCTTGTGCATATAGTCACAACAGAAGTTACTTCTCTTGTAGATCCAGGTGAAGAGAGCCAGAGTGCTGTGACTGAGGACCCTCCCAGGTGGCATTCTTTCTCTTCATTATCATGGGTCAGGTCTGGAGCTCAGGGTCTCAGTTCTGTACCTGATGTCAGCATTTTGAGAAGAGGTTCTGTCATAATGGACTCATAAGAACAATGTGCATAAGAATGAGTTATAACATCAGATAAATACCAGTTTATTAATTTACATTTTAAAAAGGATGACCTATAATTCAAAGTCCTAACAACCAGAGTAATCTTTGATTGATAATCAAGGGAAGAACAAGAAATATCAAGGGCGAATAGGAATAACTTAATGAATTTAATTATCTCTGCAGCATTGCTTTAGAAATATCTGTAGTTCAAGCTGCCTTTCCTTGGCGCAATGATTGGACTAGCTTGGTTGAATTTCCCCAGGGGACTGTGAACATCCCTACTGTGATCCAGTGTGCTTCTTAGAAACTGGGAGTTCTTTTAAAAAAAAAACCCAACACTTGAAAATACACTAACGTAATCAGTTTCAAACAGAGATATTTTATGTTCTTTAATTCTACGCTGCTTCTAAAATAAAATAAATAATTAACTAATATTCAATGTTGGTACAAGTTCAGATGAGTCTTACAAGTGACATGCATGTGTCCAAAGGAAATGCCTAGAGAAACTCTCACATATCTGTTCAAGGGAACGTGTACTATGTTCATTACAATGGAATTTGTTACAACAAAAACTGTAAATAACTTATATGGGGGTCTGTCCAGAAAAAGTCCAGCCATTGTTAATCTAATAAGAATGATTTGTGCAACATTGATGTAACCTAGCCAAGGAGGGTGGACTGGAATGTGCATGTGTGAACAATGATGACTTCACTGTACTAGTCAGTGGGGGTGGTAGATGCTATTGAGTGAGCATGTGTACTGCGTGGCCATCGCATTCAAAATGAGTGAACAAGTGCAGCAATGAATCTGCACCAAATTTTACACTAAACTTGAACATTACTCCACAGAAACTATATGGATGATTCAGAACGCTGCAGCTATAGGCAACTGGTGATTGACAGCTTCATCACAACAACACACATAGTCATGCATCATGTTTCATGCAGAGTTTTTGGCAAAACATCAAATCACCCAGGTGAGTCACCCAACAGCCCAGATTTGGTGCCCTGCGACTTCTGGCTCTTCCCCAAACTAAAATCACCTTTGAAAGGGAAGAGATTTCACACTGGCCATGAGATTTAGGAAAATACAACAGGGCAGCTGATGGTGATTAGAACTATGTGAGGTCCCAAGGTGCCTACTTTGAAGGGGACTGAGGGAGGCATCATTACCCTATGTACAATGTTTCTGGAATCTTGCATCTTCTTCAATAAACATCTTTTTTTTAATTTTTTTTTTAATGTTACATGGCTGGATACCTTCTGGAGAGACTTCATATATCTACCAAAAAGAGAATGTGTAAAGCAGTTATCATATATTTAGGCAAAGAAACCCAACAATGAAAATAAGTCAGTCAAGTGTGATGTAGTAATATAAATATATCTAGGAATATTTAGAAAATTAACGCTGAGCAAGAAAAGTAAGTCACAGAAAGGTATATATGGTATGAGACATTTCTGCACTTTAAATCTCTCAAATTAATACCATAATTCATTTATGTAAATATATACATATGGCTTTAAAAAATAACCCTTGTATAAAAAGTATATCTAACACAATTTCTCAGGATTGTGACCTTCTGGGAAACTGAGAAAGGGTATGGGATTAGGGTGGGTTAAAATGGCAATTCAATTCTACCTACAAAGTTTTACTTCTTAAAAAGGATCTGGTGAGGCTCTGGCTGGTATGGCTCCAAATGGTGAACCAAAGAGTCACTGGTTTGATTCCCAGTCAGAGCACATACCTGATTTGTTCACCAGGTCCCCACTTTGGGGCACACAAGAGGCAACCACACATTGATATTTCTCTCCCTCTCTTTCTCTCCCCTTCCCCTATCTCTGAAAGTAAATAAATAAAATCTTAAAAAATATAATCTGGTGAAATGTAGAAAATATTAATAGCTATATAAGTCCAAGTGGCAAATACATAGATGCTTTTTAAAATATATATCTGATCCTTTATTTTAAACTTTTTTCCATAATAAAATTTTTTTAAATTTCTATTTTCTAGCATGGAAAAAATGATCATAGAAGAATACATATTGCCTGATACATTCTAAAAAATAAGAGTATAGAAATGTATACTTGTGTATGTGTATGCACAGAACAAGGTTCAAATGACCAATTACCAAGTTGTTATTTATACTTACCTTCTGGAAAGAGCGTAGAACTGGGTAAGGGGTGTGGGTAAAAGGCTACTTTTAGTTTTTTAACTCTGATTTTATCAAATGAATCATGTGTTTATATATTACCTCCTAATTTAGAAATTCAAATTCAAATTCTTATTCCTTCTACAAAAACACAGAAGAACAACAGCAATGCATAATGTTCCACAGGCCCCAGGCCTGAATATCTCTGGACAATTCCAGAAATTTAAATCAAACTCAATCCTCTCCAGGTCAGGAAGACTTATATGTCTCACTTCCAAAACCCGCAAATAAAGGCCAAGGTAACATGATGTCACTGGATATTCCTGAGGGTGCGGGAAGGTTGAAAAGGCTGTGAGTTCAATAAGGGACAAATCAACCAGAGAAGACACTGGTTTCAGGTCAATTAGTGCCCCCAAAGCCAACTAAAGGCACTGGGTCCCATGACCGAGCCAATGGTGTAGCAGAATTTCAGACATTTGCAAAAACTCCAGAGGTTGCAGGGCTACATATTTTTATTTTATTTGTGTATTGTATTGATTATGCTGTTATAGTTGTCCCGAATTCTTTTCCCTTTGTTCTCCTTTACCCAATCCCCCCATTTCCTCCCACAGTCCCAACCCCCCTTAGTTCATGTCCATGGGTCTTACGTATAAGTTCTTGGATTTCACTTTTTCCTCTATTATTCTTAACTTCCTCCTGTCTATCTTGTACCCACCAACTATGTTTCCTAATCCCTGCACCATTTCCCCATTTTGCCCCTTCCCTCTCCCAGCTGATAACTCTCCCAATGAGCCCCATATCTATGTTTTTGGTCCTGTTCTCATTGTTTGCTTGGTTTGTTTTTGTTTTCATTTTTATTTTTCAGGTTCTGTTGTTGACAGCTGTGAGTGTGTTGTCATTTTAATGTTTTTAGTTTTGATCCTCTTAAATAAGTCCCTTTAACATTTCATATATTAAGGTCTTGATGATGATGAACTCTTTTAGCTTTACCTTGTCTGGGAAGCACTTTATCTGCCCTTCCATTCTGAACGGTAGCTTTGCTGGATAGAGTAATCTCAGTTGTAGGTCTTTGTTTTTCATCACTTTGAATTATTTCTTGCCAGGCCCTTCTTACCTGCAAAGTTTCTTTTGAGAAATCAGCTGATAGTCATATAGGCACCCCTTTGTAAATAACTCTCTTCTTTTCTCTTGCTGCTTTTAAGATTCTCTCTTTATGTTTACTCTTTGTCATTGTAATTATGATGTGCCTTGGTATGGTTTGATTTAGATTTAACTTGTTCGGGACTTTCTGTCCTTCCTGGACTTATATGTCTATTTCCTTCTTCAACTTTGGGAAGTTTTCCTTTATTATTTTTTTCACACAAGTGTTCAATTTCTTGCCCTCCCTTCCTCTTCTCCTTTGGGAATTCTCATAATTCCGATGTTGGCATCTCCTTGTTTTTTCAATTCTTATTTCCACTTTCTGTGCTAGTTGACTGTTTATTTCTTCCTTATGTTCCAAATCATTGATTTGAACCCCATTTTCTTTCCCTTCACTATTGGTTTCTTTGTGTATTTTCCTTTGTTTCACTTGGCTTAGCCTTCTCTTTTCCCCTTATGTGTTTACCATACTCAAGCGTATCTGTCAAGTCTGTGAGCATCTTTATTACCAGTGTTTTAAACTGTGCATCTGTCAGGCTGGCAATCTGTTCATCTGTCTGGCTAGCTGTCTGTTCATCTGTCAGGCTCGCTATTTCTTTGATACTTAGTTCGGCCATTGGGACCTTGATTTGTACCCTTTTTTGAGCCATATTTCTGTCTCAAAATCTTAACAGGCTCCTGTGTTTGCCTCTGTGTGTTAGATAGAGCTGCCATACCTGTTAGTTGTAAGGGGTGGAGCCTTAGCTATTTGTCAGTGCAGGGCAACCCATTTTACCAGGTTGTGGCAATGTATGTTGCGGGGTGGTCTGAGAGGGAACTTTGTCACTTGCCCAACATTCGCCCCTTTTCTAGGCACTTCTACTTTTGATATGGGGGTATTGGGCTAGCTCCTTTCTAGTTCTGAGGTTCCCAGAATGGGTGGATCTGTGGATATTTCAGGACTGCAGGGGCCTCAAGACAAAGGAACTCTTCTTGATAAGGACTATATTATTACAACATGGAATGCCCTCTGACTTTACTTTCCTCCCTAATTTTTTAATCCCTAGGGTTTGATTACCTTACCCATCCATCTGGTAAGACATTGGCCTCTCTTTCCTGTGCTTCTGGCCCCTGCTGGGGAGGGTCGACATAGGAGGGCATCAGGCTGCAAAGCTACAGGCCATATTGTTTGTACCACACTTAGTTGGGGCTCCATGCTGTTCTGTCACTCATGCCATAGTGCTCTCCCACTCTCTGTCCAGGTTATTCCAACTTTGACACATCCTTCAAATCTTATCACGTAACAGATGCTCTCAACTCCTTCACAGAGAAAAGAAAAGAAGAAGCACCAGCCAAGCTCCCCTCCAATTTCCAGCAGCACGTTACAATCATCTGTGCTGTGTCTGCCATGCTCTCCCTCTCCCCTTCCACCATGGTTATGCCTCAACCTGTGCTCCCGATCCATCCTAACCCCTCTTGCAGATGTCTATGCTAGCAGCAACCTTTCCTCTCAACTTTGTCTCTAATATTTCCCTCATGATTCCCAGCAGCACTTAAACACACTCAAATCTCTCACCTTTGACTAAGGGATCCTCCTTTAGCCTCAGTCACCTCCACCAGAAAGGCCTTTGCCTTCACAGCCAGAACACACTGGGTTATCGCCCCAGTTTGCCTCCTCTGGCTTTGTTGTAATGCATGCACCTCCATTCTCCTGCAGCTGCTAGTCAGAAACCAGGGGTTTTAGGCCAGAGCCTCTTCTGTCACCAATCCTTCTTGCCTTGGTCCCTTTTAGTCCCCTCAGCTCCTTCCAAAGGCAATTCCATTCTTGACCATGCTGTGTCATCTTTGAAGGTGGAAAGTGGGTCTGGAATTAATTATTGAGGTTGGTGGTGATACCCAGAGGCAGTTCAGTCCCCGACACTGAGAGGTTGGAGTGGTTTCCTCATTAGCTACCTCAGAAACAAGCTCACCTGGGGGAAAAAAAAAAAGACAGCTTTCGACTGAAGATTAATAGCCTCGTATCAGAAAAAAAAAGCCCAAATTCTGACTTTGAACATGACTTTAATCATTTTCCTTGTGAAATGATTTTGGCATTATTGTTCTAAGGAACACTGAGTCTCTCCTGAACCCATACCAAGTTACACTCAAATATAAACCCTGATAGAAAAATTTCTCTGAGTGACAATTACAACTTGTGTGGCAACATTTCTGAATGTGCCTTCTGGTCCAATTAATTGTTTATAAGTCCAGCTGCTCTGTCAGATTGTGAGTGGGACCATCTCTTCACACATTCGTCTCTTTGTGCATTGGCAATTGTTCAAGACCTTGGGACCATGATCAAGGCAATGGGGGAGAAGGGACTTACTCCAAATTATCCAATAATTTAAGCTTATGATTGAACAAATCTGGAGTCAGATCCCACCTCATTACTGACAAATTGTATAATCTGGGCAAGAAACTCATTTTCCCAAGTCTCAGCTTTCTTATCTGTAAGTTGAAAGAGGAATAATTCCTACGTTAGAAGTTGGGGTCAGGGTGTTTGGTACAGAGTAAATGCCTGAAAATAATAGTTATTATTAACTCTTATGTCTATTATGACTAGTATGTACATAATCACATTAGGGCCAATATATAATCTTGTGATATTGCCTTTAGTTTCCCTGGTGGGGAGCAAATAGCCGTTTCTTCACAGGTTTTAGTTGAGGGGCCCCATGACTGCCACATAGGCTGAGATCCTGTCTTATTATCAACTTAATCTGTGTTATCTGACCAGGAATTAAAGCTTTAGCATAACCAATCTCTATACCTGCCAACTGCAAACTTTCATTCTTTGGAAGATAAAAATGTGTCCTGCTTGACAGTCTCCAGTGGGAGACTGGGGTGGGGAGCTGGGGATATGTGGCTTTAAAGGATTCTATGATGAACAGAAATATCATCTGGAGAACAAATTTCTACCCTCCCACTAATTTTCTTGCCTTTCTTTTCCTTTTTTTTTTTTTTTGATGTGGGAGAGGATAAAATGAATAAAGGAGAAAAAAACAGAAAAAGAAATGTGAATTCCCCTCAAAGGTTCCCCCAAAGCAAATCCCCTAATTCTGGGGTTGGGCTGTGATCACATTTCACTCATCAATGGGCCAGTGGTGCTCACAAGATAGCACCTGCTCACACGGGCAGAGGGAACATGGGCCACAGGGTCGGGTTGTAAAAAGAAAGCAATACCCAATAGTTGGGAGAAATGCTAGGAAATTGGCTCCCCAGATGGTCAATTTTGCAGATTAAGGAAATTTTAAAAATTAAAAAAAAAAAAAGAAAGAAAGGAAAACATTTGTGAACTAAAGAAATCTGGAAAGTTTAAATGTTTTTATGAAAATTTAAAACAACTACTATAAATTCTCACTGCTGTTTAACAAAAGAAGGAACATTTTTAACACCAGAAAGGAAGTAAGGATATATTCTTGGATTGAAGGCAAGTCCTTTTGAGGAAATGAATATTGCAGTTTCAGCCTTACAGGGCTTTTTCTCTTGCTTCCTTTCTTCCTTCCTTCCACTCATTCATCTTTCCTCCTTCTTACCTGGTTATTGTATGCCTACTTAAATATTTATCTATGCAAGACTAGACTCATTTTTCTCACTTTGCTGGGCACTTTTCATTGTAAACTAGCATCACCTCAGAGCAGGATTTGAGAACCATGCCTTGAAGGTCACCTGTTACAACACTTACATTCAAAGATGAATATTCTGAGCCTGATGGCAGGCCAGAGCTGAGGCAGATTCCTAGTTTTACAGCCAAGTGCTAAATCATCACTAAGTCTTCATCAAAGGACACAGTCAGCATTCAGGTATCTGTCGCAAAAAGTTCTAGTCCACAGGTCACCACCCAGCAACTAAGGGTAGCTGGTTCAGGCACACTTTCTCATTCCCTTCCCAATCTTATCTTCACTGATCTTATTCTTTCTCCTGCCCTGACCTCCAGGATTGGCTCTGCTGGTTAAGGGTGTCTTCATGTTGCCAGTGCCCTGTCCCAGATGTGGCATGCATTGCTTGCTGCTTCCTTTACCCTGTTCCTCAGAGCCACCGAGTCCTCTCAGTTCTACCTCTGAAATGTCTCTTATATCTTATTATTATTATTCCTCCCAGGACCCACAGATCTTTCATGATTTCCTTGTCAGGACTGTTCTAGTGGTTCATTCATTGGTATTCTTAGCTCCAGATGCTTTCTTGCCCTACCTTTTTTTTTTTTAAGACAATGCATCAAAAATAATAGCAATAAGAAAATAATTCAGTAGCAGTAAACTGCAGTGATTTCTCCCTGCTTCCACTAACGACATCTCTCCCCACCCTCCTCCCTGAGCTTCACCCAGTCACTGGCCTTTCCAGGCAAGGTGTTTCTGAGCTTTGGCTCATGCCATTCTTTCTCTCTGCAATACCCTTCTTTCCGTCCTTTGCTTTAAAAGTTCCCACTGTTTCTTAATGCTCACTTCAAATGCCTCTCCCAAGGCCACTTCACTTCTTTGCTCTACAGAAGAATCAGTTTCTCCCTCCCTTGGTTCCTCATAGTTCTTAGCACCTGTCTATCCTTAAGTGAATATTATGGGATATCATGGTGGGTTGTGTATGCTCCCTACAATAAATTGTGAGCTCACTGAAGGTGATTTTGGGACTTTCTCCATCACTGCCTCCCTCCCAGCATATAGGTCTGTGCCTGGCTCCTAGTGGACACTTGACTAAAATTGGTTGAGTAAATGAATAAAGGTCTAACAGTATCTTTTTTTAAAATACCAAGACCTGTGAGGATCTAGGAATTGAGTAGGAAATGGTTTAAAATGAGAAATTTGGTCATACACATGGGGAAACACTTCCAGGTTGGAGTGTTTCTTCCAGCAGATGAAATACACAAACTCTCCATTCTGGAAATGAGGCAACTTCTTCTCATTGGGGCCAAAATATTCACCTAGATTTATTAGAGGTTGAAAGGCTTTGAGACAATCTACCTTAATATTATACTAGTCTGTGTTTGGTAAAATGAAAATTAATAACTAGCAATGAAGAAACTCTATTTTGATATCAAAAGTCTTCTGTTTTTCTTATCAAATGAATGTTACAGACCTTTTGGTGTGACCCAACAAAGGCAACGGTGCTGGTGGCGAGATCCAGGGGACTGCCATTAGAGGAGGCATGGAGGACTCTACATCTCTAAATTATTGGTTAGGTCACATCAGATTATAGCATGAACAGTTTTTTTAATATAATGCACTTGAAGGTCACAACTAAACACAGCAAAGTGCTAGAGGATCTAGATCCACTCCGAGCTCTGGTACCTGGTATCTAAGTTTGGTCAGGTTCCTCAAATTCCATTAGCTTCACTGTCTTCTGTAAAATGGAAATCATGACAACTCATTTCTCACAGAATTATTTTGAAAACCTAGTAAGATAACATGTAACCTAAATCACTAGGACTTGCAACATAGTGCAGTCAATGAATGTTATATTCTTTCCCATTTAGGACAGGTAGGACTACAGGGGTCTAAGTCCATCTGAAGGTCATAGTGACCTTGAGTTGAATTAAACAGCAATGCAGGCAGAAAGGGAAATTAACTCGCCAGGCCTGCTCTGTAAATTTCTCCCTCTTCGGGTGAAATTCTCCACTTCATTTCTTTTCACCATCTGTCAGCCAGAGGGAAAAGATCCAGGACAAGGGTCAGAGGCTCTAGGGAACGGTGAAACCACAAGATGTGGACAGCCTGTGTCCCTGAGTCACTGAGTGCAAGGCTGCCTGCTTAACCATTGTGAGGGTGAGAAACAAACCTCTACCAGGTTAAACCAACAAGACTTGGGGTGGTTGGCTGCTATAGTAGTTAGCTTGCCCTGGCCAAGGTGGTCCTGAAAATATCACTGCTGTGATGCTTTGCATTTATTGAAGCTTTTACAGAGTATTTATTTCCTGTTTTGGTATTTGTGTTCCAAAAAGAAAAGAAGAAGCTGGAGAGAGATGAGAGAAAATTAGTAAACATGTTGGAAACAAAGATAAAAAACTTGTCCCTACTGAGATTTAACCTAGAAGAGAGCAACCTTATTAGACAAATCCCCTCCCATTCTGGCACAGGTGGACCTGCATCTGGGCACCTGTTCTGAGTTTATGCCAGTCGTTCTCAACCCTGGCTACACAGTAGAATCACTTGGAAGCTTTCAGAACTGTAATGATACCCAAGCTCCACCTCCAATTCAGCTGCAACCACTGATGGGCCTTAAAGTGTAGGCACTTTTGAGAACCATTGATTTGTGCAAATCATAGGCACTTCTTTTTATGACTTATATCCTCAGAGTCATAATATTGAATAAACACTTGCTTGGAGAATCAGATACACTAGAAAACTCCTTGGCAGAAGGGAATAGTAGAAACGGTTTCAGCTTGGGAGTCAGATGAACTGCTACATTGCTTTGGAACCAGGTTTGCTTTGTTGCTCACTAGATGATGACCCTATAAAATGGGGATCCTACAGAACCACCTACCAGTTTGTGAGGAGAAAATTGAGTGAAAGTGTGTACAGCTGGAAACAGAGTGGATACTTAACAAAAGGTAGTTCTTACCATCCTCCGTATTTATAAACAAAGAACACCAGATTTATAAGCATCTCATTAAAGCTGCTGAAGAAGATATCCTGAAGAGATTCTGGACAATAAGCAATGGCAAGTTGTAGTTATGTAAACAATGTTCATTATGATGATTTTAAGATGCATAAAATACTGTTGATGTTATCATTACTGAGTGTGTTATTTTCATTGCTTTAGTTGAATGCACTCAAAGCTATTTATAAGGATCACCAGGGAACATTGGTCTGCATACCATGATCCTGACTTCTTCAACTCAGAATCCTGCTTTCAAGTGCGTTGCCCTCCAGTTGAGAAGCAAATATTGACTGCACTTTCTTTTCATAAAGGAATCATTTTTAAGATGTGGGTAAACCAAATCAGTCAGCCCTTTTGAAGTAGGTCTTTTGAAAAATGTGGTGCTAGATTCTGATAAGGATCCTGAAAGGACTGAGATCCTGACCCTGTGCTCCCAGAGCTGACACACACTGGGGTATGGCCTTGTGGTCATTGCTTTGCTTGTTGTTTAATGTCTTTACAAAATGGCAGCCAATGACACAAGTCAGTATCGGTCATTGCCAGAGGAGAGGTGTAGAATGCAGGTGTGGCCAATGTTGGAGCAAGACGTGTTCATTTGGGTTCTGATGTCTGGGGAGCTTTCCCAAAGGACATGGCCCAGGGTTCACATGGTTGCAGTTTAGGGGCTTAGGGAGGTCCAGGAAAAAGAAGCCTGTGAAGAAATGGCCCATGGAAAGCAATAGCACCAACTTGTCAACAGTCTAGAAAAGGTTAATGTGGGAGATATAATAGTATATGAAGCTGGTCAAGTGCTGGGGTCAGCTTGCCAGGGATACACTTTGCCATATGCAACATTTTCATAGTCCATACCAGATCATATCTTGCTTCATTTTTTCCTTTGTATTCTCATTCCATAGTCCCACTCTGCCACCTCACGCTCACCATATGCAATCAATCTAAAGTGTTTGAGATGTGTTTTTAAAAACCTTATATGTGTTTTTACAAAATAGGACTTGTTATATGATAGAAGGTATTTTTAATTCCTGAACATTTATTGTATTATAAATCATATTCTTATTAATATATATGTATATATTTTTTCCCAGTGGTATCTTGAAGATCCATCCATAGTGCTCCGTGCACATCCAAGATATTGTTTTCAAATGCTACATGCTACCCCATCCTCTGTACCCACATTTCACCATCTACTCTCTCATTGGTGGATGCCTGACTTGGCTCTGCTTCCTCATCACAGCCTTCATACATGGTCTATGTGTGAGAACTTCTTTGGAATATAGTATTATCCAGAAAATTAATGGCTGGGTTATAGGTATGTAGATACTTTAAATTAGTAATGCCAGATTTCTTTCTAGAATGGCTAAACCAGCCCTCCCATCAATCTTCAGCAAGACATGATTCCCCACTAACACTTGGTGATACCCAGTCTTCTAAGTTGCCAGTCTTATAGTTGTCAAGCAATATAACAGTGTTGTTTTATTTGGCCTTTACTGATCAGTAAAGAATTTGAACACCTTCATATGCTTCATAGCTTTTGGGGGTCCCCCTTTTGTGAATTACTTATTCATATTTATTCTCTATAGTTTTTTAGGTTTCTGTCTTTCTTTTTGTCTGAAAATCAAAAAAAATCTCTGTGCCATCTAAGGTAGAGCCTTGTTACTTGAAGAATAGCCTCTCATCCAGTAGTATGAGTGAACATCATGTACTAGAAATGCAGAATCTTGGGCCCCACCCCAGACTTCCTAAATCAGAACCTGCATTTTGTTTGACAAGATCCTCCTGAGGCACATGTACATTAAAGCTTGAGAAATCTTGGTCTGTATCCATGCTGCTAGGCATGGTAGGCACTACCTTATTTACCTCAAAATGGTAGGCACTATCTTATTTAAATTAATTAAAGTTAAATTTAGAATTAAAAAATTGAATCTACACAATAGTTCTTCAGTCACCTGAGTCACATGTGGCTAGTGGCTACTGCATGGGTCAGTGTAGATAGAGAAAATTACCACACTGTAGAGTGAACAGCACTGGTAGATATTTTTAAAAATTCCTTGCCACTTTATCACATTGGAAATATTATCTTTAGGGTTTTTTGCCCTTTAAGCTGTGGTGAGAAGCTTAAGAAATAGGGGAGAGAATTAATGAAAGTGGGATTTGGGGTTTGTGTGGTGGACTCATGGGTTGGCAGGAAACAACATTAGGTGTGAGGGGCAGGTGAGGAGTGTTCCCTCTAAGCAGATATGAGGCCATGAAGAACTGAACTAAGATAGGGATGCTGGGGAATAATATGTTGGCCTGGCCACTTCCAAAATTCCAAAGTGTTTTTGTATACTTTATATAATTTAATCTCACCACAAGGCTATGGGTCAGAATAAAAATAATTTTCCATTTTTCACCGACCAACCCACGATGCTGAAATAAACGGTCATTTGTTTTAGGAATAGAAGAAAAGGAAAAGAGGAGCTACTCGGCTTGCCTATGTAAACTTCAATACATAAAGCAGAGAGATTTGGGTTAAACAAAAGGGAAACTCTTCTTAATGGGAGAGAGTAAATTTATTGAGTGGACAACTGAACGAAGCTGTGGGATTCCTATGTGGCCAGTAGAAGAGGAATAGTAGAAATGGGAAGGACTATATTTTGGGCCCTTACTATAAGCTTGGCCTGTGCTCGGTACTTTACTCACCTGGTTATTCTTTTTATAAAAAAGATTTTATTTATTGTTTTTAGAGAGAGGGAAAAGGAGAGAGATATCAATGTATGGTTGCCTTTCACCTGCCTCCAGCTACAGACCTGGCTGGAGACTTAGCTTGCAACCTGATTGTGCCCTGACTGAGGAAGCCAACCAGTGACCTTTGGTTCACAGGCCAGCACTCATCTGGTTATTCTTACCACAGCTCTATGGGATCCTAGCCCATCCCCACCCCACATATGAGTTCACTGAGGTTCATAGGCCCTAAGCCAGGCCTGTTTACAAACACTATGCCTTTTCCACTGAGCTATGAATTCTAGATGTTTTGAAGATCTGATGTCATGGGTCGGGCCCAGATAACTTCAGTAACTCCCTTCCATGTCTGAATTTGAACGTGCTCATCTCAGGAAGGAATTCACTTGGAATGAAATAAAACAAGGGATCTAAGCCTTTGAAAGGGTCATTAGTTGGCAAGTCCCTTTTATACCCCTTCTCTTAAAGCTGCCTGGATGGGAAGCAGTTTGTGTATGTTATCATCATGTGGCATTGTCATTCTGGAAGCCCTCGGTACTTCTGTCAGAAAACTCAGCATGGTAATATGACTCTCCTTTTATCTTAAGGCATGGTGGCTTTGAAATAGATGTGTGTGAACTATATCACCAAATAATTAGGACCATAGGGAGCATTTAAAATTTTCATTTTTAAAGTTCCTATAGGGCATGATATCATGTGAAACTTGTCCTAAAGATTGAATGCAAATCCACAGGACAGCTCTTCCTATCATCAGGGCTTTAGCCACAAGACAAAGTATGCAGAAATCAAGAACCACTCAAGACTGAAATGGAGAACTCAAGTCAGAAGGAACCATTTGCTAGTTGAGAGCCTGTTGGATAAAAATTTACCAAAGAGAAGAAGAGTGATCCGGGGGGCTAAAAGGGACACCAAAATGTAGTTATTTTAAAAAGTATTCCTGACGCAAGCTTTCAGCCTTGAATCCACCTTGGTCATAAATTACAGGCAGCAGGATGACCATACACCTCAACAAAGTTCATGTCTCCTAAGAAAGTACATGAGAAATTTGATCAATGGAACCCTTTAGCATCTCAATTCTGCCTGCCTACCCTTGTCATCATATACTCTTGCTTTGTGATATTTATAATGCATTTCATGAAAGGGTTGAAAACACATTTACAATAAAGTGTAAATGGCTAATAAAATGTCAATACCTTGTCATAGTTCATAGTAGGAACAGAGATCAAAGCCTAAGCTGAACCTTATTCAGGACCGGACTAGTGTTATTATGAGTATTTATTATGTGCAAGCTTTGAGCTAGGGTTTATGATAAGAATGCTAAAATGGATAAATTGAGGCCCCATTGTCTAGGATTTCATAGACTGGTAAAGGATGGTGATGGTAGATGAGCATAAATTACGCCTGCAAGATAGAAATTAAGTTAGAACTAAATGTTGTGAGTAATAGATTGGCAAGATAAAGTAGTCCTAATTGGGAGGCTGAGGAGGGTAATCTGACTATACCTTTTAAGATACTTGGGGTTTAAATATGCATCATTTAAATGTGCATACTGGGTTAAAGCTAATCTAGGCAAAGGGAAAAGCATGAATGTTGTTTAGTAAAAGAAGGAGGCAAATATGGGTGGAATGGGAAGGACGAGTAATCACCATTACTACCATGTAGAGGATGTGAAACAGTACAAGGAAATATAGTGGTAGAAAGGTTAGGCAGGGATTATGTTATTAAGTGTCTGACTAACACGCTAAAGCTTGTTCTGTATGTGACAGGAACTCACAATGAGTATTTGAGCTGGGAGGGGTGGATTCTCTTCCAGGGGAAATTCAGGCCTGAGAGTCAGTAAATCAGGGAGGATTTTTTTTTGGTGGGGGGTTGGGGGGTTGGTGAAAACTGGGTGCATATGTTAAGGCCCTAAAACACATTATATTAGGTATATGCTCTACTAAATAAGTTCTAGGACCTACAAATAGTGGATCAAACATCAAACAGATGATAAAGAGAGTTATGTCAATTATAGAGCACAGACAAGGGTACATTGTGAATTTTAGACAGAAGAAAGGGTTTAGTTAGATGTGGGATCAATATGTCTGTGTGGGTCATGAGAGAAACAGGTTGGCTCACATGTTTCCA
The DNA here is from genome assembly GCA_004026585.1 of Noctilio leporinus. NCBI lineage: Eukaryota > Metazoa > Chordata > Mammalia > Chiroptera > Noctilionidae > Noctilio > Noctilio leporinus. The sequence continues at coordinate 83,291 of PVIW01003916.1, forward strand.
ACAAGGAGGAGCAAAGAGCCAACCTGTAAAAGGCTTCATTCATCTTCAGTTGTTTCGGTCTAGGGCATGCTGTGGGTTGAATTGTGTTCCCATCAAAAGAGATGTTGAAGTCCTAACCTCTAGTACTTATGTGACCTTATCTAGAAACAAAATCTTTGCAGATGTACTCAAGTTTAGATGAGGTCATTAGAGTGAGCCGTAATCCACAATGGTTGGTGTCCTCATAAGATGGAGAAACTTGGACACAGAGACACATGCAGCCAAAATATGATGTAGAGACATGCATGAAGGCAGCTGTGTGATGACTGAGACAGAGTTTGGAGTTATACTATCACGAGCCAAGGAAACGCCAGGTCTGGAAGAGGGAGTTTCCTCCCTTAGAAGCTTTGGAGGGAACATGGCCCTGCTCACACAATGAATTCTGACTTTTAATAGCTAAATTATGTGATATAGCTAAATTCTGTTGTTTTAAGCCACCCAGTTTTAAGCACTTTGTTATGGCAGTCTTAGGCAATTGATAAAGAGCAACTGCTAGCTATTTTTAGAAAATGACTTATCTTAGAACTGAGTTGGGCATATAACATATGGGTGGAAAACATACTGAATTATGGTTTCCTTTTAAAAGCATCCAAATAACTCACTGACCTAAGGAAAGAACTCTAGTTTAAACACCATCCTTTGAGTATAGGAAAGCACTGCTATGATATAACTTGAGGGGTGTCAGAGGCTCCTTACCCCCACAGTTTTCTTTTTTCATGTCCTACTGCAAAAGGGTCATTTCTCTGGGTTAAACGTAGTCTATGTCTCAGCCCCCTTTTAAAACGAGAAAGATTTTTTGAGAGGGACAACTCATTAAAGAATTAATATCTTGTTCTTTGGTCCCTGGGGGAAGGAAGTGAAGTTGTCTGAAAATGAAAAGGGGGCCAGAAACTTAAGAGGGAACCTGAAAGTGAAACTCTACCTTCCTCTACCATCTTGTCCCAGGCTAGCATTGGAATTTTAGTAGGAATTTCAGCTAAGTTTTAAAACTCGAATTACTGTAGGAATCCAAGAAAGTTCAAATGCATTATTTGCCATGGTGAAGAAGAAAAGCAGTCATAGGTTATCAGGAAACAATTAACCTTGAATGTGTTTTTCCCCTTGATGTGTGTGTGAAAAGTACTTCTTTCCTCCCCAGTCCCAAAAGAGATCCAAAGCAATACTTTTTCATTGCTAATGAGATTGTGTTAAGAGTTTAGAAATGGAATCCTATGAACTCTTGAAGGTGGAAGAGTGTGGACATTTGCAATGGAGTTGGCTTAAGATTCTATTTGTTGAGGTTCTTTGAAGGGTCAGGATACATTTTGTATGAAGATAAAAGCAACCCAGTTGGCAGAGATGAGAAGATGCTTGTTTCTCAAAGGGATTTCGGGGCTGTTGATGAAAGAGATGCTCTTTCATCTCTTCCTAAGAGGAGTTTCTGACAGCAGTCCTCAAATCAAATGTTTTCAAATATTTATTGAGTCCAGGTTTTACTCATAAAATATTTCTAATCAGGACATATAACTAGGTATCACCCAAATTCAATTTTAGAAATAAATTCCATCTAGTTTAGATCTTAACTGTTAGCTTGCTCTATTAGAAAGAGAAAGAGGAAAAAAGAATACAAATTATATTTAGTTGAGAGCCTTTGTGCAAAACATCTCATGATCAGGTCACCGGTGTCTATAAAGTGAAGTTATTCAAACAAACGAGGTTGTTCTCAGGACAACCTACAGATAAGGAAGGTATGTTGCAATAGAAAAAGGAAAATTAAGGTCAAGTACAGAATTCAGGAGGAGAAAAATAAAATCTAAGAAAAAAATTCAGCATGAAATTAAAGGAGAACCTGACTATGATCCCATTTCCCCATTTGAGCCCAGAAGATAAAAACGGTAATAAATTCATTCATCTACACCCACTTTAAATATCGAAGCCGATCAGCAGTTTCACTGATGTACAGCCAGACTTTGAAGTCTGTCTTAGCTCTGGAATTCAACCAGCCACTTTCCAGACCATGTAATGTATTGCAGATCTTTCCACATTATGCATTCCAGATGGCCACAGTAATTCTTTGTGCATTTTCTCCTTTCTTATTTGGGTTACTGGGGTAATTTGGGAATAAAGTGTGCATGCTGCAAAGTGAAAATTGACATACATTTACTGCCCTGTGCTGCTCCGTGGATGATGGATATTAAAGAAACTGAAGGAGTTAAACATGTATACAGTGAATGGAGGAGGGTGGGGGAGAAGGGATTCAGGGAAGTCTCCTAAGCAATTACAATTATTTTTGCTGCTTGCTAAGTGAAGGGTGCTGGCTGTGTTGCAGCACAATTACTGCTTCATGACTATTTAGAAAGGTTGCTAACCATTCTCCCTCCCACCACCTTGTGCTACCCTGGCTATGTGCCACCACCTTGACCTGGAAGTTAGGTGATCATATGATTTACCCACAAACCGGAAGAAGTCTGAGAGTAAAAGGGGGCTATTAACAATAACACCTGGGTAGGGAGCCTAAGCCCCATTTACAAATCAGGACTTGCGTTCACCCGATGTCAAAGAGTAAACTTCTAGAAGGAGGCTAGGCTGTTTAAATGCTGATTTTATTTAATTCAGCACTTGCTCAGTGCAGAGGGGCTGCCAAGTGGTTGTTGACCCTTGGGTTTGTGGTGACTGTACTCTCCAGCTCCCCACACAAAGTCAACACGTGCTGTTAATAGGCAAAGAACGCTGGGCAGCGCTCACCTTGCTGGGTCCCGCCTGCCGGAAGCTGATTTACTTGGCATCCTATGGCTGGGCTGAGCGTGCCTTTGGGTTCCTCCATTGTTTCCATTCAGGCTGGGAGTGGAATCTGTGACTCCAGTGAAATAATGGCATGGAGCCCTTTCTTGCAAAGAAAACAGTCTTTTTTTTAAAAAAAAAAATAATTTTTAAGGCTTTATTTAAATATCTCTACTGCGGATACCCCATGTGTTTTAACTGCTGTTTTTCTACTCGAGTCCCCCTTTGGCACATCGCCACAGCCATCATTCTCCAACTGCTCTCCGTCTGAATCATCTGGAATCCTTATTGAAATAGAGATGCCAGGACCCCCTCCCTGGGGATGCTGATTAAATAGGTCTCATGAACATCTGGAAGAAGCAACAGGAGGTAAAAAATCCTGGAGAAATCAAATCCCCTACCATCGTATTTCTCTTTTTCTCATCAAATTCTCCATCAAGGCCATGAAAAATAGTTGTGGAAGTCTAGCCAGCTTTCCAGCTTCAGCGCAAGGAACGAGTCCTCCTCCAAGCATACACTCTCATCTGGTGAAGAAAGATGGATTTCATTTTCGGAGACACCAAGCGAACTATGGCAAGCATCTTGCTGTTTTTCCAAGCGGTTCTCGGTTTAGGCCTAGTGGTCAGGCCAGCGCTCACAAGGGCAGTTTTCTCTGAGAGGAGGCAGGAAGCTGAGGAGCGTCTTCTCCCCGGGGAGCAGGGGAGCGGCAGCTTGCATTTCACAGACGCAAGTGGCTCCCAGTTTTGGAGGAGGCAACTGGAATCCTGAACTCAGAGCCAAACTCCCAGCCGTTCTAGGGCAGCACAACAGGAAAAACATGCGTATTTGTGTCTGTGTTTCTTTGCTCAGGCAAAGACATGGAGAGCGGAATCTCACAGAAACATTTCATTTTTCCGGAACACTCGGGAAAATCAGACCTTGTTTATTTGCACAGAGAGCGCCATGTGACTCAGACGCTCACCCAGGCTGCATCCCCTGTGCCATGTAAAACACAGGCTCTTCTGAATATTTTTGTCTTTTTTTTCTTCTTACTGTCACAATATTTTTTAAAATACTTGGAAAAACAGGGAAAGAGTGACAAGAAAAGCAAATGTTTTAATATTTTAAAGTATTGTCTTCCAAGTTTTATATCTTCTCAGCACAGGTGTCATGAACTGAAAATTGTCATTAGTATACTGTTTGATGATCAGGTTTTCACCTGATACAATACTTTGAGAATTGCTCCATATTAACTATTATTTAAAAACAAGATTTTTAGGGTTTTTTTTGGTTTGTTTGTTTGTTTGTTTCTGTTTGCTCCACTAGAGATTTTTTTGGAAACCTGCCTGCTAACATTTAGTAGAGTGTTCCTTTTTAAAAAATGTTTATATATTGATGTGGTTAATATCCTTAAATTAAAATTTTCATTTAATAAATTGACTACTATATCAAAAAAATTCCATTTGATACATTGACTAATGTATCAAAGGTCTTGGTGCATTTTGCCTACTTGGAACCTGGGCATTCTGACTATCCGTGGCTGTATTTGGTAGGCTTCTGTGAGGACAAGCACTTGGAATGAAAAGTTTGCTTTCTGCAGGGGAAAGCCCCAATGCCCCACCAAATTCCTCTGAAAATGTTCAGAAGTCACTAATCTATGCCAACCTTTCTGATCATGGCTGCTTTTCGAGATTTGCTATAATGGCAGGAGCTGTGAATTCTAGGATTTGAAGAACAGCACTTGTGGTAGATGGGATTTTTCTTGCTCTCTCAATAGCTGTCACCATTCTTATCTATGTTCCCTGTGGGGAAAATAACAAACAGGACCTCATTTGAATTAGAGCCTGGACAGAAAAGGAGCATTTTCCCCATTGACCTGCGTTCCTGTGCATCAGCAACTTTCAGTACAGGAAACGAGTCCAATGAAGGGAAGTAACAATTTAGTGTTTTCTGAAACTTTGTGGTCTGGACCTACGATATGTATTTTTATTTTATTTTTTTATTTTTAAAAGATTTTATTTATTATTTTTAGAGAGAGGGAAAGGGAGAGAGGCAGAGAAGGAGAGAAACATCAATGTATGGTTGCCTTTCACCTGCCTCTAGCTAAGGACCTGGCTGAAGACATGGCTTGCAACTTGCAATTTGTATTTTTAATCTAGTCTCTTGTCACTTTCAATCAGCAGCCCACCTCCTGCCTCTCAAACCCAGCCTCCAGACTTCAGCTATACTGGCCTGCTGGTGAGCACTCTTGCCCAACACACCTGCTTTATCCTGCCAGACTGTTTTCTCCACCAGGGCCACTCCCCATCCCCTCCTCCCCTCCTCCCCTCCTCCTGTGTGAACCTCCTATTCCCCTCAGGTCTCAGTTTACACACTTCAAGCCAAGTAAGTGCAGACAACTGGGACCTTGCACTTCAAGGAAGCCCCCCTAGCAATATTAGGGCATGTAGGTACTTTGGAAGTTTGTGAACCTGGTGGGTAGTAATTGAAAAATTAATCTTTTATTCAAAACTCTTAAGTCTTGTTACTGGGCAAAAAGTAGAGACTTGGTTACTTCCTGAGGGCAGACTGTCCTTTTGTCCAGGAAAATCCACCCTGAGAGTAGAACCAGAGTCTGCACACGCAACAGAGACATTCTGAGGAACTAACAGTATTTCTTTTCTTTTCTTTTTTAAAAGATGTTATTATTTCGAGAGAGAGAAAGGAAGGGAGAGGCAGAAAGGGAGAGAAACATCAATGTATGGTTGCCTTTCACCTGCCTCCAGCTACATACCTGGCTGGAGACCTGGCCTGCAACCTGGTTATGTTGCCCTGGCTGGGAATCGAACCAGCGACCTTTGGGTTGGCAGGCTGGCATCTTATCCACTGAGCTACCAGCCAGGGCCTTCTACTTTATTTTCTAAATAAAGGTATTTCTACGAAGTAGGCAGGGAAGCATCTCTGTATACTTTTCTTTTTAGTTTGCTTTTGGAGAAATATCACAATGGTCAAGATGCCTTTGTTTCACCTTGATCTTGGAGCTGGGTCAGGGGCCTTTGTGGTTAGAGGAACTGTGCAACTGTTTTCATGGGACACTTTGTGAGGCTGTTGGCACAATCAGAATAATTTTTGGAGCCTCAAGCAACAATACTGAGCATCTCTATACTCCCTTCCCCTCAGCAGCCAAAATGGATGACTTTTATTTCCATGGTATATTCCTTTTTTTTTTTCACAGGTAGGTAGGGAAACAATACACCTTTTAGTATTAATTGAATACTCAGTAATGTTACCAAATTTTCATATTAGAGTCAGTGATGTTTTAGCTAATTCTCTTGGGTGTCTAGGTCAACAATCATACTACCTGGAATAAATGGTAATTCTCCTTTCTTATACTGTAGTTATACTTTTTATTTCTGTTGTATGCCTTTTCACAATGAAAGAAGCCACATGATAGCCAAAGGGAGCAGCTAAGATGTTATTGTAACATGTTTGAAGATAATGAGTACAGATTTGAACATTTTAAAAACATGTGCACCATTTGGAGTCCCCTGGGCACAAGGTGCTGTTTTGCAGGCCCATGTCTTTGCAACTGTGGTTCCCTCTGATGAAACGCCTTCTCCTCATTGTCTTGCTGCTGGGCCCCTATAACATTCAGAACAGCTACCTTGTCTTTCCCAGGAGGACAGCAGAGCCAGGTGGTAAGGAAGTGGGGACAAGTGTAGGCGGGATTGCCCTTGAGAGGGAAAAGCTCTGCTGGGCTGGGGACCACCGCAGGACTGGTGGGGTTGCCTCCCAGTCTGCTTAAGGAAGCACCAGGTCCGCTGTCCGCGGAGGTGCCAGTGGCTCTTGTCCACACAAAACTTCTATTCCTTGAGCTCTGAGTCATCCTCCTTTTAAACTTCTGCTGTGCAGTCAGTTCACTGCCATCACCAAAGCAAACAATCTTGGACACTCATCCCATGACCCTGGCCATCTGCCCCTACAGGTTTCCATCAGCTTTTTTTCTGAAACCCACTTTTTGTTCAGAGAAGAAAGGGAAAAAAATGGTGTTGTTATTTTTAAAAGGGGAACAAAATAACAGAGCAGAGGAGCTCAAGGCTTCTATCATTAGTTTCCTGTTAGGGTAGCACTTCCACCAGGGAGCCTCCGTTAGGCCTCGGTGTACCCCCACCCACGTGCTCCCAAAGCCCCTGTACTCAGCCCTGTTTGGGTACATGGAGTAAACGGCATTCTTTTGGTGACCAGGGACTGAGACCCGATTCAAATAAGCTCAGGCAAAATGAAATAACAGGTGGAGGGGGTCACTGAATCAAATAGTGGGACCACAGAAAGGAGTGGCACTGGCCTCGGATAGGCTGGCCCCAGCCAACATGCTGTCAGGAGGCTGATTGTTGCCTCATCTTGCTCTTCTCAGGGAGTGGGCAGCATTCTTTCCTACCCTAATGGTTTCAATGGCCTGAATGGTGAGCAGAGAGAAAGGACAGTCTCCTTTACCAGCTTCAGTTTTCCCAGCTGGGATAACAGGTTTCTCCCCTGATCAATTGCTCTGGTCACAGGGATGACATAGGTTGATCCCTGAGGCTATGGGGCTGCTGCTCTTCCTAGAGGTGCAGTGAGGGACAGTGACATAACTAATGGAGGAATCTGTGACTTGAACTATCCTTCCCAGATGGGTCTTTCATGAGCTTTACAAGGTCTGTCCCGAAAGTATCAGCCATGCAAACTGTTTTAATGGTATTGACATTGGCTCGATACTTTCAGGACAGACCTTCTTGGCCCTGTGCTGTAACAGTTAACAGCTTATCTGCTCTTCACTTCCACATGGCCCCTCAAGGCTAAGGCCGTGTCTGGTTCCCATTGTGTGTCTTTGTTTTAGGACAGGCCCTGGTATTTGGTAAGAGTTCACTGAATATATTTGAAAAATAAAAGAATGAGTTAAAAAACACACATGTGACAGTAGGGGCCAGATTATATCAGGTGTATCTGAACGGGAAAGCAAGCCTTGCTCAGGTACAAGAACAATGAACATGGTCTCAGGTGGGCTCTTATGTGAAGTGGAATTTAGTATCTATGGGCTCTGAGCTTCAAAATGATTATCACTTTCTGAACCTTGGGTCACACAAGAGAGTGGAACCGAAGCTCACGAGGCAGATGATGTGAGTACATTTAAAACACTTCTGCACCCTGAAGGTTGCAGCCATTCAACTGGTAGATATTCAAGTCTCTTGTACATCTCATTCCTCTTGCAAAGGCACATGCACTAAATCAATGTAGAAGTCTCCATATCCCCTAGCTGATGCCAAAGAGCTCACATTATGGTTGGCTTAAGTAATGGAGTATTTTCCCTCATAACCTCCCTAAATGCCTACATGGCAACATTGCTGTCAGAAACATAGCTAAGTACTTTGTTTTTAACCACCCTGTTTGCAAATAAAAAATTAGGTTGACACAACTTTCTCCTGGAACTTTGTTGACATTGCACTTTGCCCATAAGGAATGTTTTGAATTTGAGCAAATTAAACACTCTCCAAACGTGGTGCTTAAAATAATAAAGAACTCTCTGGAACATTTAAGCAAGGCTGGAGGCTTTCCTGACAACACCTGGATTGACCAGCTGTCGCCATGGAAATTGGCCACAGAGCTGTGCTTTACTCCACATTCGTTCAGCAGATATCATTACATTCAGTAATACACTGGAAAGTTCTAAAGAGGACTGTTTCTCTCCCAGTGACTTGCTAGACAGGGACTGAAGTTATCTTAACATCTAATAGAGAGGCATTAGCATTAAAACTGTAATAAGATCCTTTAAAATGTAGGGTAACTCTGTCCCCAGAGTGCAAATAGTTCCCATTTCAGAGGACACAATGCATTTTGGTATTTTATCGAGGAGTTGCCCTTGAAAAGGAAAAAAAAAAAAGAAAGAATAACCTTCACCTAAAAGTTTAGTACAGCGTCTTTGTTTTGCTGGAGAGCTGTTTATTTCAAAAGTGAGTGATATTCTTGAGATTCATCCATGTCACAAATGGCAGTATTTGTTTTTTCTTATGGCTGAGTAGTAAAGAACTTATATGTGCAATACAACACAAAAAGCAATACACAAGTAAACAAAGGCAACCAACCAACCAATCAACCAACCAACAAATCATAGACACAGACAAGAGTATGGTAGTTACCAGAGAAGGAAGGGGGTGTGGAAGGTTTAAGAGGAGAAAGAGGATCAAGTAAATGGCAACGGAAGGAGACTTAACTTTGGGTGGTGGGCACACAATGCAATATACAGATGATGTATAATAGTATTGTATGCTTGAAACACATAATCTTATTAACCAATGTCACCCAGTAAATTTAATAAAAAATTATAAAAGTGAATGCAATTATTTCAGATGTCTTGCTGACTCTTGAAGGCTTTATGAGGAAATGTGTCCTCATGGTGGTAATAGAATTGTCATTGTTCTGTGCTCTTTATTCCACAAAGTATGGAGACTTTTCACACTGGATCTTCATGATAAAGGACCATTTTTAACACTGGTGAGTGGAGGAACCAAATATTTACATTACTTCTGTACCCTTTTCTAGGCATACTTTTAAAAGTTATTTCCTTTTATTTTGATCCAGCAATCCCACTACCAGGACTATATCCGAAGAATCCTGAAACATCAATTCATAAGAACCTATGTCCCCTATGTTCATAGCAGTGCTATTTACAATAGCCAAAAGCTGGAAACAGCCTAAGTGCCCATCAGTGGATGAATGGATCAAAAAACTTTGGTACATTTACATAATGGAATACTACACAGCAGAAAGAAAGACGGATCTCCTAACCTTTGCAACAACATGGATGGAACTAGAAAGTATTATGCTTAGTGAAATAAGCCAGTCAGTGAAAGACAAATACCATATGATCTCACCCATTACAGGACGATAATGAACAAAACTAACAACAAGCAAAACAGAACCAGATATATGAATACAGTGAATAGACCTTCAGTGGAATGAGGGTATGGGGGAAGGGGGGAGGAAGAGGCAAAGAACGGGAGCAGTTTAGTCAAGAACCTAGTATGGGAGAACCATGGACATGGACAACAAGTGGGATTGACTTTATAGGGGAGTGGGTGGGTGGGGAAGGGGACAGAGGGGAGTAAAAAGGAGATGGATGTAATACAACAACAATAAAATTAAATTTATAAAAGTTATTTCCTTTTAAAAAGTGAAGGATAGCATTCACCATCTCAGATTTAATGAATTCAAGAAATTATAATATTAAAAGTGCTAAATTCTGCCCAAATTAGCTTATCTGTTAAATGTTATTCCAAAAATATTTCCAGAGATGTCTTGCTTTTTAACTTGACAAATTGAGTGTAAAGTTAATCTGGGAGGATTTGTTTATGAAACCAGTTAAGACAATTTTGGAAAGAAAATAATAAGGTAACATTTCAGTTATTGGATATCAACAAATAATATAAAGCTATCGTGTTTTGAAAAGCATGGCACAAAACAGACTGCTTGGAAAGAGAGGCAGAGAGGGAGAGAGACATCAATGTATGGTTGCTTTTCACCTGCCTCCAGCCATAGACCTGACTGGAGACCTGGTTTGCAACCTTGTTATGTGCCCTGCCTGGGAAATCGAACCTGCGACCTTTGGGTTTGCAGGCCAGCGCCTTATCCACTGTGCTACCAGCCAGGGCTGTGTCTATCTTTTATTTCTATGTTTTGCTGCCTACTACCATTCCTGGTATATAAAAATTACTAAAAAAATGACTAAAATCTAACTGTAAAACATTTCCTAGGCTACTAACACTTATGGTCACATAAAATCCTTTGTTCTGTAATAGTAACACAGCTATGAATTCATTTTTTTCACTTTTCCTAGCCATCAGTCAGACTGGTGTGACTATTAGAACTAGTCCTCCTCTTTTAAATGTATTAGATCTGCATTAGGTAGAAAAGGCTTTGGGAATACTCTAAACATTTACATTTGTAGCCTAATTTTACAGATTAAGATTAAAGCTCAAAGAAGTATCATATCCTGGTCTCAGGATAAATTAGCAGTTGAGCTGAGAATTCACTCTGGGAATTTCAACTCTGAGACACATATCCTATAATTCTAGTGATTCCTTGGAGAATGTGGTGCTCTGTATAATTAGGAAGTCTGCTTTATCATTTAGGATGTTTGGGGCTACAAGTAACAGAAAGCCTAACTGACACTGGTGTAAACAAGAAAGGAACTCACTGACTCTCCTAACTGGAAACCCAGTGGTAGGCCAGGCTTCTGGGCTTGCTTCATCCAGGGTCTCTGGCTCATTTCTCTGGGATTCCCCAGGCTATGCCCTGCTCTTTGTGTTGGCTTCACCCCAGGCTAGCCTGCCTTTCGGTAGAAAAATGACCGGAGCTGGTTCAGTCTTCATACCTCCACCTGCCAATTCTGGGGAATAGAGAATCCTTTTGTGCCAGCCTCCCCAACAACTGTCCTAGAAAGTCTTTTGGATTGCATCAGCTTAGGTGGCATGCCCACCCCTGAAGCAATGATTGCCACCAGGAGAACAGAACACCAGCCTTGCCATAGGTTGGTCATGCCCTAATCCTGAAGCTTCCCCCCAAAACAGAGATCACATGGGTTGGGGGAGGAGGATGGGTACAAGATGAAGCTCTGAGTAATGTTAGGAAAGGGACGGTAGAGAAGGATGCCAGACAGGCAACTAAGAAAGCCTGCTCACATTGCTCCCTGCCCCTTATCCCTATTGATATAGGACTCAAGCTGTGAAGCTGTCATCACCCCATGGACGGCTGAGCCTCCCTGGAAGAACACTCAGATGGGTTCACTACCAGTCTCATCAGCCCAACAAAGACACCTCACAGTCTTGAGAGAGGTCTCAAAACATAGTTCCTTGTATCCCAGTGTCTTAAGGAACTCTTAAGGAAATGGTTCTTTTAGTTTTTCTTCATGAAAAGACTTGACACCTCACTAGTCAGAAATGGCTCTTCTCTGATTCCTGAGTCTGTAACAGCCCTGCTTGGCTGCATGGTAATGCCTTCCTTAGGCCAGGGGCTCTTAACAGGGGCATCCATGAACTTGAGTGGGGAGAAAGGAATCTATTTTCAACAGTTAGCTGAAACTCAGCAGTTTCTTTAATTCTGAATGTATGCAACCAACCTTAATTGTAGGGACTTTGTCACCCATGGAAGTTTCAGATGCCTACATATTATCTACAATTGCTGTGGCTATGACCACCAGGCAATAAAAATCACAGCAGTTACTCAACTCACCATTGGATCTTGTTAGTTAAAGAGTCAATAAAGAAACACATGTGAACATGTAAATGGACTTTTTAGAAATATTATTTATTTATTTATTTATTTTAGAGAGGGGATGGGAGAGGGGCAGAGAGGGAGAGAGACATCAAGGTATGGTTGCCTTTCACCTGCCTCCAGCTATAGACCTGGCTGGGGACCTGGCTTGCAACCTGGTTACATGTCCTGGCTGGGAATTGAACAAGTGACCTTTGGATTTGCAGGCCGGCGCCTTATCCACTGTGCCACCAGCCAGGGCTAGAAATATGTTATGAATGTATTTTGATATAATTAGTTGCCTTGGTAATGCTCTGTATTTTGCTTAATTTATTTCAAAACATTCTTCTGAGAATGTATCCACAGGCTTCACCAGCCCGCTGAAAGGATTTGTGGCTCCGAAAAAATTATGACCCCCAGCCTTAAGATGACTTGTTTCTCTGAAGATGTCACAGAACTGCTGCTTTAGTTTACACGTTAATTTTCCATCCCCTCTAGCAGTATCATTACATCTTCAGTGCTATAAATATAGGATCTGTTACCTCCCCCTGCCTGCCCCTTATATTTTGTCCTCTTGCTGTCCCAGAGGAAAATAGCTGACAGGGCCCCTTCAGTGCCTGTGGCCTGCCACATAACCAGGGCACTGAGGGTTAGGGCCCCTTGTTATGGAAGCAGATTGGTTCAGCAGACATAGGTCTTCACGCCCCATCACTCTTCGTGGCCCCAAATAAGCTCTTTCTTCTTCTCAAGATTGGTCAAAAATATCCAAAAGCCTCAAATGTCTCAGCTTCCTTGAAATTGTTCTGAGAAACGTATTTCTTCTCCGCAAAGTGGACATTTCTTCCCTCCCTACAATTTCCTTCTCATAAGTAAGAGTCAAAGAGGAAAAAAGTCATTTACACATCAATCTAACATCATTGATGATCTAATTGCTTCTTGCCCCCAGTATATTTAGGGTTCCCATCTTTTTAATATATCTTCCCTCTTGCTGACTCTGCTGTTACAGATTTCTGGCCTATTTCAGGAACTTCCCTTGCCCTACTCCCTCTCTCAGCCTTTCCATCATAGCTAAAGGGAATTTCAGCATTCAGATAGGGAAAAAATCAGCACATCGACATGTCCAAATGCTGATCACTGTGGCAGGCAGCACTTTTGTGTAACAATTCAAGCTACGTCCTCCGTTTCGACCTCGAATCATTTGTAAAGGCAGGTCCCTCCCGACAACGCAGGGAGAGAATAGGCTGCCTGCGTGGGTGGTCTGGGGTCTGAGGGAACAGATGACATCATGGATTCACATGGCAAGTTTATGAAGCCTTAGTTCAGCTTTCCTGAGCACAGGCCCGAGTTGCTTGCATTATCAGGGCTGGGGTATTCAATGCCCAAGAGTTATGGGACAGGGACATGAGGAAATGATATCTTAAAACTTGATATTCAAAAAGATTTGAATATTTAAAAGAATTAGCAGGATACTTCTGAAACTCTGTAATTCCAGAGGTGGGGGAGGGAAATCATTGCACCAGAATGATTTTGCAACCAGGCACACTAGTCCCTTGGCCTGCCTGAATTGCTAATTCTGTCCCCGATCCCCTCCCCTCCCCCTCCCAAAAGGATTGCTATTGGTCTTTTCTCAGACTTCTGTTAGGCATTCCAGGCTGGCATAGAGGGGAATGAAGCACAGCTTTCTGTGGCAACTCTGCAGGAATTTCAATCTGGGATGAGGTTTACAGGAACACCAGTTAAGTCAGGCACACCCAGAGTTTTCACCAGATTATGAGGTTATAGAACACCTGCCCTTCATGAGTGTTCCTGAATGCCAGCCCAGAGACCCACTGAACTTTCTGCTCTCTGGGGCTCTGCCCAAGCTGACACGTCTCAGCAGCACGCCCACCTTTCTTTATGGTGCTTGACAGCTATGACTTCTCTGAATATCTGCCCTTTTGCAAGCAGTTACTCTTCCTTCCCTAGCTGGGCATTATCATTTTAATAACCAATAATAGCTATGACTCTTTCCCCAAATTAATTACAGTTTCAAGCTATACTTATTTCAGAATATCTTATCACTTATGTGATTAGGGGGTCCAATTTAAATGAATTTAAATCTTTGTATAGCTTTGTGATCTTGGGCAAGTTACTTAATCCTGAATCTCAATTTTCTCATCTGAAAAAATGATCATAATAATTAATATCTCACTCAATATGGTTTGAAGAACAGGAGAGTTAATTTATATATATAGCAAATGGTGAGTGAATGTTAGCTATTTTTATTAATATTATCATCATCATTTCCTACTTGTGATTGGCAATTTCTGACTTCTTGCCCAAGCTATTTCTGTCAAAATCACCTTTCCCTTCATAGCAGCTTGTCTTGATAAAGATCACAAAGGTCTGAATACAGAAGTTCAGTACTCACATGAGATTCATCCTCAACTGAAACTGGACATTGTCCCAAAATTCAAAATAGGAAGGAGGCTTGGAAATGTCTCAAAGAGATTTATTACATGAGTGGGAAAAATGTCACCAGCAAAGGGAAACCCAAAGTTTTCTTGTCTGACCCATCTGCAGCATCCGAAGCAGCAAAAGGGACTCTGTTATCCTAAAAGGCCATGCAAGGACATACTTAGAAGAAAAATATGCTCCCTATTCAAATGTAACATATTTTCAAATCACTAGGATTTATTTAATACTTAATCCTGACTATTTTAGATAGAAATAATCATATTGTTTTCCTCTCGTATAAGAAGAATAAAAACAAATTAGTAGGCTTCTTAAACTTTCTTAATGTACAGAATATGCTCATCTGAATGATTATTATTATTATTATTTTACTTTCGGCTCTCAATGTCCATGTTTTTCTACATAGGATCATCCTCTGGGTTATCAAGAGGTGAGCACTAGCCCTGGCTGGTAGCACAGTGGATAAGCTGCCGGCCTGCGAACCCAAAGGTCGCATGTTCGATTCCCCAGCCAGAGCATATAACAAGGTTGCCAACCAGGTCTCTAGTCAGGTCTGTGGCTGGAGGCAGGTGAAAGGCAACCATACATTGAAAAAAAAAAGGGAGCACTGATGAGGCATCCTTCATAAAGAGGGTTCCAATGTTGTCTTGAAGACTTCCTTCTAAGCCTTTGATACTCCTTATCAAGATTTGATGCTTGATTTCCTCATGTCCCCTATATGTTTCAATGGAAAGCATTCATACTATGACCAAAACTTAGATTTCTTTCTCAAACACACATAAATGTTTGGTTTACTGAAACGTTGAGCCCATGGTATAGCTGCATCATCAAGAATGACTATCAGATTTCCCCAAACAACATCACATGGCAGGTAACAGCAGCCATGCTCACCTGCCTCTTGGCCTATAGTGATGGTGAGATGTCATCAGTTGCAGCGCATATCTTGATTTCAGAGATATTAAATTAAAAAGGAGATGCTCATTTTAAATTGACAAGACATGGTATTAATACTCATCATAACTGAATGCCTAATTGTGGATTACATATGATGTTAAAATTCTAGAGGTGATATAATTCATTTTTAACATCTCAAAGGAATACATTAATATATCATTTTGATATATCATTAATAATGGTCTTCAATATAACCAAAGCTCACAAAGAAATATTGTGAGCTGGGTAAGGGGGACAGTTGGACCAGCAACCATTGCTAATTAGTGTCCACAAATGCATCCTCAGCTGTGAGAGGAAAGCCACTGTCTTTATTGCCATTGGTCTAAACATTATACTTAGTTAAATGGCATAAAAAGTTGATGCTACTTAATAAATAACCATAGCAGCTAAGGAAGAATCCATTTTTTTCCCTTTCATGATTAATCATGAAAGGGAATGACTAATACAAACCATTCTGTTAAGGATATAGAGTTAGGATTGATCCCATTTACTAAAAAAAGTTATATTATTAGTTACATTATAATGGAATATTTTATTTATATTCCTTTTTGTTAGATGCAATTAAAACAAAAAAGAAACTCATCTATTTACAAGTGAATGATTCAATTCCTGTATAATTATCTCATCAATGTTGATAGCCATTAACTTCAAAATTAACTCAATAATTCGTTCAGTTCTGGTTTCATGTAACCAAATCCTTGGGAACATCATGAAAAGAAAATATATAGGAACTGAGCCTGGCTGGTGTGGCTCAGTGGATTGAGCATTAGTCTGAGAACCCAAGTGTCACTGGTTCGATTCCTAGTCAGGGCATATACCCAGGTTGCAAGCCAGGTTTCCAGCCTGGTCTTCAGCTGAAGGCAGGTAAAAGGCAACCATACACTAATGTTTCTTTCACTTTCTTCTTCCTCCCCTTCCCCTCTCTCTAAAATTAATGAGTAAAATCTTTTTAAAAACACATAGGAATCAACTTTATTATTTTTAGGAGAACTTGATGATTTTATTATTTATGACTGACAACACTGCATAAATTCAGGAGTAAACTATGAGTTATATAAATTTAGAAAATGATGTGAAATGATTTGATTCATGAAAAGCTGTTGGAAAAAATTAAAGAAAGATGAAATTTCTAAATTAAAGGAGAAATGTGCAATTCAAAGGTCTTTTCATAGAGGTGTTTTGCTTGTTCTTTTTTTTTTCCATTTAAAACATTAGGGCTCTGGCTGGTGGCTCAGTGGAATGGCACTGGCCTATGAACCCAAAGGTCACTGGTTTGATTCCCAGTCAGGGCACATAACCAGGTTGCAAACCAGGTCTCCAGCCAGGTCTGTAGCTGGAGGCAGGTGAAAGGCAACCATACATTGATGTTTCTCTCCCTCTCTGCCTCCTTCCCTTCCCCTCCTTCTAAAAATAATAAATAAAATCTTTTTTTTTCTTTTAATTTTATTGTTGTTGTATTACATCCATCCCTTTTTTTCTCCCCTCTGTCCCCCTCCCCACCCACCCTTTCCCCCCAAAGTCAATCCCACCTGTTGTCCATGTCCATGGTTCCTTTTAAATAAAATCTTTAAAAAATAAAACACATTAGGTTGTAATTGCATCATTAGCATATCCCATGACTTAAAAGGGTAACTATCTTGAGGGATCCAAGATGGCAGAGGAGCAAGTGGAAGCTACACTAACCTCCTCCCAGAACCAATTGGAACTATAGCTAAATTGTAGAGAAATCTTCCAGAATAACCAACTGAACACTAGCTGGAGAGAAGCCTTATAACCAAGGACAGAGAGAAGGAATCACTTTACTACAATGTGGCTTATAGGGAGTACAGAGGAGGTGTGGCAGGGCTGGCTAGGCTCCCATGAGTGGCAGCAGAAGTTCTGGAGGGGTATTTCAGTGGCCAGGGGTTCCACCTGAGAAGTGCAGGGTCTAAGCCCTAAGCTGGGCTTCCCAGCCTAAAGTACCAGAGCTGGAAAGGAACCCAGATAACACCCAGCTATGTAAAGCAGCAGGGTTTCTATCTGACAGTAAGAGAAGGTTGGGGAAGTCAAGAGACTATTAAACGGCCAACTCACAAAATTTCATTTGCAGATACTTACCCCAGGCTCCAGCCATGGGAGGGCGGAGTAGATTAGAGATGCTTGAGGAGAGTCTGGGGTTGGTGACTCTGGGAAGAAAACTGAAGAACAGCTGCCAGAATCCCTGTGCTGAGTCACTCCTCACACTGCAGGAGCTATCACTCCCAGGCAAAGCGCTCCTATCCAAATGGCATCAGCCTGAGGGAAAGCAATACCCCACCTAATAGTGTTGAAGCCTGGCTACTGATTGCAGTTTGATTAGTTTAACAACTAAGGCAGAAAATACAAATAAGTAGCAAAAATGGGAAGACAAAGAAACAAACCCCAGATGAAAACACAAGAGAATTCTCCAGAAGAACTAGATGAAATGGAGGCAAGTAATTTGTCAGATGAAGAGTTTAGAGTAATGATTATAAGGATACTCAACAGCATGAAAAAAGACATAGAAACCATAAAAAAGGATTCATCATGAATAAATAATACATTAGATGAAATAGAGGATTGAATTAGTGTTTTGGAAGATAAGGTAGATACAAATGCCCAGGCAAAGCAGCAAAAGAAAAAAAAAATTAAAAATAAGAAAAGCTTAAAAAACATTTTGTACATGAAGCATAACAACATCCACATGGGGATACCAGTAGGAGAAGAGAGCAAGCAAGGGATCAAGAACCTATTTGAAGAGATAATAACCAAAACTTCTCTAATCTGGTGGAGGAAAAAGACACACAAGTCCAGGAAACTCAGAGTTGGACCCAAAGAAGCCTACACCAAGACACAACATAATTAAAATGACAGGTTTAAACATAAGGAGAGAATACTAAAAGCCACAAGAAAAAGCAGGTAGTTACCTACAAGGGAGCACCAATTATATTGGCATCTGATTACTCAACAGAAACATTTCAGGCTAGAAGGAAGTAGTATGAAATATTCAAGATGATGAAAAGCAAGGGCCTACAACCAAGGCTACTTTACCCAGCAAAGCTATCATTTAAAATTGAAGAAGAAATAAGGAGCTTCTCAGACAAGAAAAAGCTAAAAGGAGTTTCTTAACACCAAACCAGTACTGTAACAGATATTACAAGGCTTGCTTTAAGAAAAAGAAGAAAAACAGAAAGAAAAAAAAAACAAAAACAAAACAAAAACAGAAGATAACAGCCTAACAATAACATAACACAACTTATGTAGTTATCAATAATCACCTTAAATGTAACTGGCTTAAATGCCCCACAAAAAGATATAGGTAGCTAAATGGATAAGAAAATAAGACCCATACAAGAGATCCATTCAAATCAAAGGATACCCACAGACTAAAAGTAAAGAGTTGGAAAAAAAATATTTTGTGCAAATGGAAAAGAAAAAAAAAAAGTTGAGGTAGCAGTACTTATATCTGACAAAAATGGATTTTAAAAACAAGACTAAAGTAAGAGACAAAAAAAAGGACATTATATAATGATAAAGGGAACAATCCAACAAAAGGATATAACTCTAGTAAATATTCATGCACCCAACATAGGAGCATCTAACCATATAAAGCAAATCTTGATGGATATAAAAGGAGAGGTTGACAGAAATACAGTCATAGCTGGGGATTTTAACACCCATTGACTTCAATGGATAGATCTTTCAGGCAGAATATCAATGAGGTGATAGGGGCCTTAAACAATGAACTAGATCAAGTGGATTTAATTGATATTATTAAAGCATTTTACCCAAAGGAACAGAATATGCATTTCAAGTGTACATGGAATGTTTTCTAGGATAGACCACATGTTAGGACACAAAACAAGTCTCGATAAACTTAAGAAAATTGAAATCATATCAAGTATCTTCTCTGACCACAATGCTATGAAACTAGAATCAATTACAAGAGGAACACTAAAAACCACAAAGATGTGGAAGCTAAATGACATGCTATTAAACAATGAATGGATCAACAATGAGATCAAGGAATAACTCAAAAGATACCTTGAAACAAATAGAAATGAGGACACAGCAACCCAAAATCTGAGGGACACTGGAAAAGCAATTCTAAGAGGGAAATTCATAACATTACAGACCTAGTTCAGAAAACAAACAAAAAGCTCAAATAAACTAACTTCACACTTAAAGAAATTTGGAAAGAACAACACATAAAGCCCAAGGTGAGTAGAAGGAAGGAAATAATAAAGATCAGTGAAGATATAAACAAAATGTCTAAAAAAATGATACAAAAGGTCAATTAATCTAAGAACTGGTTCTTTAAGAAGACAAATAAGATTGACAACCCATCAATAAGATTCATCAAGAAAAAAAGAGAAAGGACCCAAATAAATAAAATGAGAAGTGAAAAAGGAGAAATGCTAACTGACACTAAAAAAATACAAAGGATTGTAAGAAAATATTATTAACAATTATATGCAAACAAACTGGACAACCTAAAAAAAATGGATAAATTTCTAGAAACATACAATCTTCCAAAAATATATCAGGAAGAATCAAAATTTGAATAGATAGATTACACCTAATGAAATTGAAACAGTCAAAAAACTCCCAAAGATCTGGACCAGATAGCTTCACAGGTGAATTTTACTAAACAGCCCAAGAAGAACTAACACCTTTTCCTCTCAAACTATTTCATGAAATTCAAGATGAGGGAAGGCTTCCTAACTCATTTTACTAGGCCAGCATTATCCTAATTCCAGATAAAGACACTACAAAGACAGAAAAGTATAGGCCAATATCCTTGATGAACATAGACACTAAAATCTTCAACAAAATGTTAATAAACCAAATACAGCAATGCATCAAAAGAGACCATACACCAAATCAAGTGGGATTCATTCTAGGAATGCAAGGTTGGTACAGCATTTGCAAATCAATAAATGTGGCTCACCACATTAAAAAATTAAGGATAAAAACCATAAGACCATATCAATAGAAAAAGCATTTGATAAAATCCAGCACCCATTTATGATAAAAACTCAGCAAAGTGGGAGTAGAGGGAACATACCTCAACATAATAAAGGCCACATATGATAAACCCACAGCCAACATCATACTTAATGGATAAAACCTGCAAGTGTTCCCCTTAAGATTGGGAACAAGACAAGCATGTCCATGTTCACCTCTCTTCTTGAACATAGTATTGGAAGTCCTAGCCACA
Organism: Noctilio leporinus; assembly: GCA_004026585.1. Taxonomy (NCBI): domain Eukaryota; kingdom Metazoa; phylum Chordata; class Mammalia; order Chiroptera; family Noctilionidae; genus Noctilio; species Noctilio leporinus. The sequence goes on from PVIW01003916.1 coordinate 103,959, forward strand.
GCTATCAGGCAAGAAGAATAAATAAAAAACATCTAAATTGGAAAGGAAGAAGTAAAACTGTTTTTATTTGCAGATAACATGGTACTGTACATAAAGAACCCCAAATATTCCACCAAGAAACTACTCCAACTGGTAAAGGAATTCAACAGAATAGTAGGCTACAAAGTTAATATCCAGAAATCAGTTACATTTTTATATACCAATAATGAACAGAAAGGGAAATTAAGGAAACAATTCCATTCACAATTGCTACAAAAGAATAAAATACCTAGGAATAAACCTAACCAAGGATGTAAAAGACCTATATACAAAAAATTATAAGACACTGAAAAAAGAAATAAAAGAACATACAAATAAGTGGAAGCACATACCTTGTTCATATATAGGAAACATTAACATCATTAAAATGTCCACACTACCCAAAGCAATGTATAAATTCAATGCAATCCTTATCAAGATTCCAATGACATATTTCATAGAACTAGAACAAAGATTTCAAAAATTTATATGGAATCACAAAAGGCCTCACATAGCATCAGACATTCTGAAAAAGAAAAACAAAGTTGGAGGAATCACATACCTAATATCAAACTATCCCACAAGGCTATGGTAATCAAAACAGCTTGGTACTGCCATAAAAACAGACACATAGATCAATGGAACAGAATAGAGGCCAAAAATAAACCCACACCTTTATAGTCAATATTTGACAGAGGAAGCATGCACATACTGTGGGCTAAAAGGGGTTATTCAATAGGTGGTATTGGGAAAATTGGACAGATACATGCAGAAGAATGAACTAAACTACCTTCTTACACCACACACAAGAATAAGTTCAAAATGGATCAAAGATTTAAGTGTTCGACCCCAAATCATAAATATCATAGAAGAAAACATAGGCAGCAAAATCTCAGACATCACTCATAGCAATTTTTTTATCAGATATATTGCCCCAGGCAAGGGAAACAAAAGAAAAAAAAAATAAATGGGACTATATCAAACTAAAAACTTTTTGCACAGCAAAGGAAATAATAAACAAAATTTTAAAAAACCAAACCACAGAATGGGAGAACAAATTCGCCAATACATCTAATAAGGAATTAATACCCCAAATTTATAAAATACTTACAAAACTCAACTCCAAAAAAGCAAACAACCCAATTTAAAAAATGAACAAAGGACTTGAATAGACACAGCTCCGAAGAGGACATACAGATGGCCAACAGACATATGAAAAAATACTCAACATCACAAACCATTGGAGAAATGCAAATTAAAACCACATTGAGATATCATCTCCCACCTGTTAGAATAACCATCATCAATAAATCAACAAACAAGTGTTGGCAAGGATATGGAGAAAGGGGAACCCTTTTGCACTGTTGGTGGGAATGCAGACTAGTGCAGTCACTATGGAAAGCAATATGGAGATACCTCAAAAAGTTAAAAATGAATCTGCCTTTTGACCCAGCCATCCCTCAGGAACTCAAAACACTAATTCAAAAGAACCTAAGTGTTATTGCAGTGTTATTTATAATCACCAAGATATGAAAGCAGCCCAAGTGTCCATCAGTAGATGAGTAGATAAAACAACTATGGGACATTTACACAATGGAATTCTACTCAGCCATAAGAAAGGGGAAAATTTTACCTTTGGGACAGTATGGATGGACCTGGAGAACATTATGCTAAATGAAATGAGCCAGTAAGAGAAAGATAAATACCACATGATTTCACTCATATGTGGAATCTAATGAAGAAACTCAACTAAGAAGCAAAATAGAGACAGGCTCATAGATGGAGAGCAGATGATAGCTAGTAGTGGGTGGGGAGGTCAGGGGGTGGAGGGATTGAGCAAGAAAGGAAAAAGGACTCATGGACATAGGCAATAGCAGGGTGATTGCAGAGGAAGGGATGTATAAGGGGACTAAACAGTAATGGGAAAATGTACAATAAAAATTAAATTTAAAAAATATAAGGGTAACATCTTGGTGAGGAAGATGCCATAAGAGACAGCAACAAAGTAGGCTCTGTTTACACTGTGAGCACATCAGAACTGGAAGGACACAACTCATTCTAACCTTCCATTTTACAGGTGAAGAAACTGTGGGACAGCTGGTGAAGTGAGGGCAAGCTAGGTGGTCTCCCATTGAGGGGGCAGAGGGGAATTTCAGGAAGGATCGGTGAAGGGATAAATAGGTGGAGGGAAAAAAATACCAAGTTCGGTGAGGAGGAAAAAAAGAATTAAGTTTGCAAATTAGGGAGAAGGGTACTTCAATGTTTCTTGTTGGGAGGCAAACAAAGGAAGAGAAGAAGACTGTAGAATATTTTGTATTTTTGCAACTAAAAAAATGAAGTTGGGCAAAAACACAGTGGGTATAGAACCAAGTAGAGTTAAGTCTTTAGCAATAATCATGCCGGGCATTATGACAATGTGGAAGAAAAAGCAACATAGTGTGGAGTTAAAGGCCATTGGGGTGGAGCAATATTTGGCTTACAGACCTCTGCAATTTAGAGGAAAAATGGAGAAGGAGTTTGGAAGGGCTTTGTGTCAGGCACAAAATGAAGTCACACAAGAATTTGATTCATATATATAAGGGTGAATTTAAATCTATGGTTCAGGAATACTCATTACTCCACCCATTTGCAGAGATGTGAGACCACATGATCTGTCCTGGCCACTGGACTGTTAAGTGTGAGAGCCACAGAGAGGCCAGGAGGGTCCCATGTGACCTCCCAGCTATCTCTTCCCCTCCTGAGGGGATCACAGAGCCAGGAGATGCATCAGGCGACATGGTATTGAAGAAGCCTGGGTCACTCTGTCTCCACATCAAGGTGAGTTATCCCAGAGAGTCAACAGACCTATGGTGGACTATGCCTGAGTGAGAAATAAACACTGTCTTTTAAACCACTGTGACTTGGGGGCTATTTCTTAAAATAGCATATGCCTATCTAGCTGATTACCATGCCCCTGCTGTCAATTTCTGTATTTCTCATTTTTATGAAATAAAATAAAAATAAAATGTACCACATTTCTTGAGCCTCTCCCTCCTCCTCCCTGGCTTTCTCCTTTCTCTACCTAGCATCAGATGTTACATTCTTTCCCTCAATTTAATCAGGGTTGTCGCTGTCCTGGTGAAGCCATGGTCCATGAGTGCTCACTGGGAACTTGCCTTTGGAAGCAAGGCTCTGAAGTCTGGGCCCAGAGGCCTCTTTTCAGTGGACATTTGGAAAGCCCCATTCTTTGGAGCATACCACGGGCACACCCCAGCCTTTGGAAGAAAGCTAGGGTAATGCAAGACTTAGAAAATGGGGACCCCCTTTCCTACTTATTTCCTCCTACCTGCAGGCCCCAGAATATCTATCAGCATGAGGCTGGGAGATAATCCATGTCCATGTCCTGAAAGCTCTGCATTTGCTTCTTTTTTCACTGACATGAAGGGCTATTGCCTTGCTTCAGGTGTTGCTAGCAAAGGGAAAAACCACAGAAAAGGGGGAAACTGGACAAAAACTTCAACCAACCTTGCAATTAATTAAATGGTAATAAATAAAAATTTGAGAAGTTAGATATTTTGTGGTTGATTTTTATGACTTTTAAAATAATATAACTGGTGGCAGAAAAACCCTCCAACATCCAAACCCACAAGTCACATTTTGGTTTTGGGTTTTTTGTTCAAAATACAAAACACTTGGAAAAGATCATTTAAGCTGTATTTTCCCCATATAGGTTGAAATTCTCTTCCTTTAAATGATCCCTGGACAATTAACACGTCTTTTTACGTTGGAATCAACATTTCTGCTTGAAGACTTACCTTGGTAATATTAATGTTAATTTATATAAAACACCTTACAGTCATGAGAGCAATTTCACAGACATTACCTAATTTCACCCCATTTCTGGTTGGCACAAGCTCTTACTCATGCTCCCAGAACCTAAGAGACTTGTCCAAAGTCCTTCAATCCATTCAGAAACTTCTAGGATCTTCTAAGTCAGGGCTCAGCAAATGGCAGCCATGAACAAAATCCTGTCCAGCACGAGTTTTGTTTTTTTGTTTTTTTAAAGATTTTATTTATTATTTTTAGAGAGAGGGGAAGGGAGAGAGGCAGAGAGGGAGAGAGGCATCCATGTATGGTTGCCTTTCACCTGCCTCCAGCTACAGACCTGGCTGGAGACCTGGCTTACAACCTGGTTATGTGCCCTGGTTGGGAATTGAACCAGCAACTTTTGTGTTCGCAGGCCAGCCCCTAATCCACTGTGTCACCAGCCAGGGCCATCAGCACAAGTTTTTGCAGGCACAAAAGCTAAGAATGGGTTTTATAGTTTTAAATGGTTGGGGGCGGGGAGTGGGGGAAAGAAGAACGTTTTGTAACACAGGGAAATTATAAAAAGTCCAAATTTCAGTATCCATAAATGAATCTTTCTTGGCGCTCAACCACGTTTACATGTTATCTATGGCTGCTCTCTCACTTTTATGGCAGAGTTGAGTAGTTGCAACAGAGGCCATATGGACTACAAAGCCTGAAATATTTATTCTCTGGCCCTCCACAGAAAAAAGTTTGCTGACCCCTGTCCTAGATCATGGGCTTATTCCATTGCACAAAGCTGTCATTCCAGAACTCTGGCAGACTCAGAGACAAAGGCAAAACCCGAAGGGATCTAGTTTGTAAGCCCAGTAATAGAGGCTTAGAAATTGGCCTGCAATAAAAGGCTATTCCTTTATTTTATTTTTTTTAAGATTTTTTTTTATTTCATTATTTTTAGAAAGAGGGGAAGGGAGAGAGGCAGAGAGGCAGAGAGACATCAATGTATGGTTGTGTTTCACCTGCCTTCAGTCACAGACCTGACTGGAGACCTGGTTTGCAACCTGGTTATGTGCCCTGGCTGGGGAATCGAACCTGCGACCTTTGGGTTTGCAAAGCCAATGCCTTATCCGCTGTGCTACCAGCCGGGGCAAGGCTATTCCTTTAAATCCTGGGTATCTCGATGGGTGAATTGGAGAGTAGGGTCCCAGCCTCCAGGCTGGAAGGCAGCTTCCCCTTCCATCGGGGCCTTGGAGGTGTATCCTCACAAGACCTTTTCCAAAGTGAAAGGCTGTATTCTCCTCTCCCCCTCCTCCATCTTCTCAACCCTAGAAGTCGTTCATCACTGATGAGCTGTCTAGAGTTAAGAGAGCTAAACGTTTCAGCTTACAGGCAGGGGGGACAAGTAAGGAAAGGAACAATGAAAGGCTCTAGCGTTTGTTTCATTTTTAATGCAGTTATTTGACGCACCGTTCAGCTGCTCCTGCACCCCGTTTCCACTGTGGAGCTCTTGTCGGCTGCAGGTGGAACAATGGGCTGGTTCAAGTGGGGAGGGAAAAACCAGATGGAAAAATCAGGCACGGAAGGCTTCCTCTGCTTTTTAGCAGAGCTTCTAATTTATTTTTACTCCCTACATCTACTACTGGCACCCACAAAATAGAATATGACCTCCCCTTTTCTGAGGGCCTATAACACACCATTCAATTTAGATTGAAGTAGATGGTTTCTTGTAACTGTCTCCGTAACTATAATCGCAGAGCCAGTGCCTGATGTCCAAGTACTGCCAACATTTAGGTTTTTCCCAGCAAACCTCAAGAGCTCCACAAAGTCAAGTGTGTTTTCAATCACCGGCTTCTTTTTCTCTGTGACACTCATGACATCCCACTTTAGAGCAGCATTCTCCCAGTGCCTTTCCTCAGAGAACCAACTCCTGAGATCTGAAGGAATCTTAATAACAACAACAAAAAGCTTAATTCGATTTCTTTACTCAAGGTCTTCTCAGAGCCTTTATACAGGATTTGCTGCCTTTTCCACCTCTATAATTTTCAGGTGTTTTATTGGTCTCTCAGAGTCTTAGTTTCCTCTTCTGAAAAACAAAAATAATACCTGCTTCTTGAAGTACTAAATGTTATTATTTTCTCATCCTGTTTTTGACTAGGTTCACTTAATTTCTATCCAATAATTCTAGCAAGCAGAAGGAAATCTAAAGAAGTGTTACAGGAAAAAACTATCACAGGTTGCAAGCCGGGTCTCCAGCCAGGTCTGTAGCTGGAGGCAGGTGAAAGGCAACCATACATTGATGTTTCTCTCCCTCTCTGCCTCTTGCCTTTCCCCTCTCTCTCTAAAAATATAAATATAATATTTTAATAAAAGAAATCATTTTTGCTAATATTTGATAATAAAATAGATATGTCTGCTAAGAGCATAGCATGGCACACATTTTTCTTCTATTGGATTATTTTTTGTAAAGGATACAATGCATCTAGGGTAAAGGAACTCATAAGCAACCATTGCAGGTGCAAAATCACATATTAATATGCTATCATTAGGGAGAATGTCTGTTGAGTACCAGATGGTGGAAATGCAGTCATTGTATTGGCAAGATAGAGGAGGTATTGTAGCCATCCTGCTCTTACAACATTCCTTCGGAAACACTGTGAGGATGACTGTTTTCCCATGCATCCTGGTCAGGAGTCAGCAACACTTTTTCTTTGAAGGGATAGGGTATAAATATTTTAGACTTCATAGGTCATACAGACACTGTTGCAGATATTCAACTCTGCTGTCCTTGCACAAAAGCAGCCATCTGTAAATAAATGGGCATGGCTGTGTGCCAACAAAACCTTATTTACAAAACCAGGTGGCAGGTTGCATTTGGGCCAAGGGCTGTCATTTGCCAGTCCCTTGTCAAGATGGTAGGCATTAGCAGACAAGCCTCTCAGCATGACATTTTGCTCAGTTTTTTAAAAAGTTATTTTTGTTTGTTCATTTGTTTGTTCTACAGAACACAACATCGTTCAAAAGTAGTATTTTAAAGAATGTGAGTTTCAGAAAACTTCAGAGCTTTTAGTTTCTGGGTCATTTCTTCAAATGAGTGGACATTGAAATGATGAAGATGGGGGTGAGCTGGGACTAGGCAGAGGTCAAGTCTCTAGGGCAGTGGTTTTCAACTGCCCTGCCAAGGCTCATGGTGCACTGCAAGGATTTTTTTTTTTTTTTTTTTTACATTTTAAATTTTATGTATTTATTTTTTTTAAGATTTTATTTATTATTTTCAGAGAGAGGGGAAGGGAAAGAGGCAGAGAGGGAGAGAAACATCAGTGTATGGTTGCTTTTCACCTCCCTCCAGCTACGCACCTGGCTGGAGACTTGGGTTGCAACCTGGTTATATTGCCCTGGCTGGGAATCGAACCAGTGACCTTTGGGTTCACAGGCCGGTGCCTTATCCACTGTGCCACCAGCCAGGGCTAGTGCACGGATTTCTAAAACAAGCAATACCCACCACTATTTAGTCAGGGGCACTGACTTCTTTTTCCTTAGCCATCAAATAAAAAAACGACAACACAACAATTGCCATCCAGTATGAGTTAATCAAATTATACCTATTTTGGGGGTCAGGTCAGCAAAAGGTATATTTTTTAATGTGCTGCAGAACTTCAGTAATTAGTTTATGTATGCCATGAAATGAAAAGGGTTGAAAATCGCTGCTCTAGGGGACTGGGCTATTAGTTATGTAAGTTCAAGTCCTCGGACAATTGGAAGGGTTTCAGAACCCAGGACCTAGCCTGTCCAACTGCTCACAATGGATAGAGCTCACAGAACGAGACATCAGAGTGGCTTTTTCAAGTGGATTTGTTTTATTCAGTTAGCCAGTTAGTCTATCTGCAAAGTAACCAAACCTACCCTGAAGACCCTTTGATAAGATAAAATATGAAGGTTAAGAATGTTGCCCCATACTGGATTCAGGTCATTGTACCATGCTTGGCTTCAGCAAACTAGTTAAAATATCCATGCCTCTTTTCTCAGCTGTAAAATGGGAGTAGGCAAGAATTTGTAGGCAAGGTGCAGTGAATTATGTTCAAAGTGCTGGCACAGAGGCAACACTGTGTACATATTGCTGCTAGAATTAGTTTTTTGTTATTATCATTTGTTTATGTTGCTGTTTCAGGGCTTCTTTCATCATCTAGTTTTGCAGGAGCCAAGAGGCCCTTTAAAAATGTCTTTCTTGTATTTTTTCAACTCTTTTTCTTTCTGCTTATCTGCTCTTCTCTCTGTGTAGGCTTATGTCACTTTATTATCTACATGGCCCATCAAAGCCACCTTAACAGGGAAGCCCAGCCCCTGGCCCATGTCCTCTGCTGGGCCAGCACTTCACAGACAGAGAACTGAGTTTTCTTACCCAGAGTGCCAGGGGCTCACCACTCAGACCCCAGGATGCCTATGAGAGATGGTGTCTTCTGGTCCATAAGGCTATCCCTTCCAAGTGTCTGGGCAGCCTTTCATCTTCACAGAGCGAATGTGTTCGGCAGGTGGAAAAATTACGGGCATGTCTGGTGTTGTGTTCTGAGCCTAAGTTCGCTCCAGGCACAGTGGGCAGCAGGTCAAGACAGCAGACATTGGCTAGACCCTGAGTCATCAGGGGAGAGGAAACTTTCCATTCCATCCAACTGTCCAGGGTTCCTTGACTCAGGGCCTGGGCAGGATTCAGCACACGGGTAGCAGGATTTTAGAGCAGACTTATGGGTGGGCCTGCAGTGGGTGGTAACTGACATCATGAACAAAAATAACTATAAAACATGGAAGAATTTGCTTATTTCCACCTATCTGCTCTCCCTTGTTCAACAAATATTTATTGAGTGACTCCTAAGTGCCAAGGTAGGGAATATGCATTTTAAAAAATAATAAAACAAATACATATTTTAAAAAATGATCAAGAACAGTTTTGTAATCTCAGAAGTGATATTCTCAACCCAGTCCTCCATGTGAAGAATCCATTTCTTTTAGAGAGTCCCTGATGGTAACAACAAATCCTATTGTCTCTCTTATTCACCTGCTCTGAAAGTTATTATTATTTAACCAACTTACTAAGATTCTTTTACAAAACAATATCTGAATATTGATAGTGATACTACGAAATATTTCATGCATGCATTACAAAAATAATATACATACAGCATAAAATATATAAACTAACAAAACAAAAACCCATATATTCACCACTTGGCTTCAGAAATAGAATAATTCCCCTGAAGCCCCCTGTGTGCCCTTCCCAGGCTGGATCCCTATCCCTCTTGCAATAGTAAATCATTCTCCTACAATTGGCGTGAATAATTCTTTTGTGTTTTTTTATAGGTTTCACTATATGTGAATATATCTCTAAACAAGATGTCATTAGTTTTGTTTATTCTGGAATTCTATATACATGGAATCATATTGTATGTGTTCTTTATAGACACATAAATGAATATCCATTTATTTACCTATTTAATTATCCATCACTTCATTCATTCATTCATTCATTCAGTGATTCAGTCAGCCATTCCCCTGTGATCATTTTTACATTTTTGTTATTAAAATAGTAAGTTTGTAAACTTCTTAGTCAGGTCTCCTGGTGCAGATGTGAAGCTCCTAGAAATAGGAGTGCTGGGTCTTCAGACATATCCATCTTCATATTTAGCACATAACAATGCATTGTTTGTTAAAATGATTGTATTACCTTACCCTGTAACCCCCTTTCTTTAATAGTTTTGCTCATTTGATGAGTATAAAGTGGCACATTGTGGTTTCATTTGGTATTTCCTTAATTTGTAATGGGATTGAATATCTTTATTTTTAAATATCTTCTTTATGTGCTTTTTAGCCATTGGGATTTCTTTTTCTGTGAGATGACTATTTCTGTTTTTTTTTTTTTTTCTATTTTCTATTTCCTGGGTTTGTTGTGTTGATAAATATGGGCATATACACATTTACATAGTTGTCATGTATATATGAATGTAAATTCATCTCTCTGCTTATTGGTTTTTATGGTGCTTCAAAATTTTTATTGTACTCTTTATATTTTAGCACAGTCTAAATTTCTACCTTTTCCTTTATGACTTGGCCTTCTTTGTCTTGCTTAAGAAATCCTTTCCCATAATGAAATTAAGGAAAAACACAGATATTCTTCTATGTTGTCTTTTAAAAGTTTTGAAGTTCTGTTTTTCACATTTAATCCTTTAGTTTACCTGAAACTGGCTTTATATATTATGTGTAGTGGGGAACTAATTTCATTTTCTTTTCCACAAGGATAACCAGTGAACTCTGCACCATGTATTTCTTTATTCATCCTTTCCCCCATAATCTGCAGTGCTATCTGCAGAGGTGTAAAGTTTCCATTTACACCTCAGTCTATGCCCAGGATTTCTCTTCTGCTTTCATTGGCATGTTAGCCTATATCTGCAACACTGCCTGGATTCTGGTGGTGCAATTTCCCTTGTGTTTCTTCCTTCTAAGTCTTGGCTATTCTTGGCCCTTGGCTATTCTACATACATAGTAGAATCAGCTTATTAGTCCTGGGAAAGATTTGTTCTGGATTGATAGTTTATTTGAGAACTGGTATATTTATGATTATTAGGTCTTCTTATCCATGTCAATGGTACTGTAGATCTTACTCATACTCTTTTCATTGGATATTTAGGTTATTTCCAATATATTGCTGTTAAAAATATTGAATTTATTTAGGCTTTCTTTGATGTCTTTCAGCATAGTTTTATAATTTTTCTTTTAAGTCATGACCATCTTTTATTAAATTCTCCCCTCAGTACCTTATACTTCTTTGCTCCTATTATGTGTGGTAACATTTTTAATAACTAGAGAACTTACCTGTTGCTTGAGAGCTTCAGTGTAAACTATATTCTTAATTGTGTTGCATTGCCCTTTAAAGATACTGAAGTAATAGGATTAGACTTTCAGATGGCTGTTTTCCAAATCCTTGGGTTCACTTCTTATGCTACAGCATCATAAAATTTTGGTGAAATTCTTAGAAGAAAATGAATAATCTCACAACCATTATTCTCGCAAACCTCAGTCAGTGGTGCCACGGCCACTGTCGTGTACTTAATGGTAGTAAAGATGTGTGTATAGACTGGCATCAGAATTCTGAGGCCATTGGCAAATTGCTCTGTTTATAAAATTCTAAGTTTCTAATTAAACTATGGCAAAACTAGCAAAAGTAGGTAAAATTTGAGTTTAATTGAGGCATATTATTTGACTGTCTAAGGAAAAAGCCACCCGTTGTCAGGATAATTAATGCTTGATGTGTAATAAAATACAAGGGCTCTTACAGAAGCTGAGGAGTCTGGTGGACCAACCACCAAGAATGACTAATGTCTCCAAATTATTAGACTGTTTAGATAAGACAGTGGTGCTATTTGCTTTCTTATTTTCAGAATGACTGGGTGACATGGTGCTAGAATTACTGCTGTTCTTCCCTCCTTCTGGAAATTTTAATTCATCTCTTGAAATTACGCAAGTCTATGTGACTTGTTTAAGCCAATGAAATGTGAGCAGCAGTGACATTTTCACTTTCAGGTAAAGCAATGAACTCTATGTCTCTCTTTCCCTGACTTGGGAGGAATGGAGGAGCAACACCAAGTCCCACACAGAAACAGCTGCCAAGGTTGCTTACTGAACCAGCATGAGCACGAAGGAGTTGGGGCACCCACTACCTATCAAGTAGAAAGTCCAGGTTTAACTTAAGTCAGTCCTCTGCATACATGAATTCCCACCCACAGATCAAGAGTACTCACAATTTTACTGATTAAGAGTTTAGATTGTTTGCACTGCAGCATAGCCTAGGCACTTCTACATATTACAGATATCAACCCTGATGGTTCCATTTTAGGTGAGCCCTGAATTTAAGAACTAGCAGTCAGGACCTTAGATTTGAGTTTCAGAGATCTCAAATCTCTCTTTCCTCACATGAACCCTGTCCAAGTCCCTACTTAAGAAAAATTTGCACTCACAGTTTTGAGATACGAATGAGAAGGAGAGGTATTAACCAAAGAACATTTATACATGACCCATGGACACAGACAACAGTTTGTGGATTGACTTTGGGAGGGGAGGAGGTGGAGCTGAGTGGAGGGGGCAAAGGGGAGAAAGTGGAGGCAATTGTAATAGCATAAACAAACACACAAAAAAGAATGAGAAGAGTGAAGTTATACAACCAGAAGAATTCTGTGGCCTAAAACTGTAATTTGGTTATTTTTTAAGGATTAAAAAATGCACGCATATATGTGCCTCTATAATACACCTATACATTTGATGTGAGCAGATGTACAAGCTTCTGTCATAACTTTTATAAGATCTGTTAGCCTTAGAAACTGGCTACTTCTCAAAACACAGCTCTGTTCTTAGCCCACCCTGTACCTTACAAGCACCAGTAGCATAGAATTTATCAATAAAAATGCAAAATGCAACATTAATTTAGTGGCTTCCCTTTGAAGCTAGTAAATCCCCTTGTTCCTCTTCATGCCTCATGCCTCTTGCCTTGTGAGATGTTTCACTTCACTTGGGATCATTAACAATCAGGGGAGCTTTTATTCTGAACATGTCTCACCCTGGTACTCTTTTCTGATGTTTCCACTTTACTTGGTCTTTCCAGAACCCATAGCCTACACATGAATAGCTGCCTTCTCCCAGCTCTAATGCAAGTGGTCTTGTAGGCTCCCCTAAAAAAATTAATCAACAAAACCCTTCAAAACTCATAGGACCATAAGCAAAATCCCTCTCAAATTTGACAAGGAGGAAAATTCTACTTTTTATCTCTCCTTATCTTTTTTAACCCCTGTCCATTCCCTCTCTACTTTCACATCGATTCCTTCACCTTTTACCCTTGCCTGTCTCTATGGTCCATTCCTGTCCTAGAACTATGTTATAGGCAGCCACAGAAATCCATTCTATAACAAATAAACAAACGGGAGATGAAATTCAGGTAATCCCATTTTACAGGATCACAAGACAGCACAAGGATAGTGCATTGGGTTCCCATGCACCATCACTCAGTGTGGGGGCGGCCTTTCACTCAGTGTGGGGGCGGCCTCTTGGTGTTTTGTATCAGGATGCTGATACCACGAGGGAGAGCAGGCTAGTGGGAGCAAGGAGGACTTGGCTGTGTTTTTCACTCAAAGAGCCTTCATGAAGAACTGAGAAACTAGCAAAAGGAAATCTCTTGCACTAATAAATATAATTCCGACATTTTCCTTAGATAAGGGAAGTCTCAAAGGTTTCAAAAGTTAAGGTTCCATGATGATATAGAATTATTGATTTCCTTTTAATTCAATGTTTCAAGAACTTAACGGTTTTTCAGAAATTGTAGAACCCTTAATGATTTCTCTGATACCACAACTTATAAACTTCACTGTAATAATACTAACATCATCTAAGATTTATGAGGGCCTATTATGGGCTAAGACTTACTTTAAACTCTTTACATTCTCATAGAAATTCCATGAGTGAGGTTCTAGCATCTCCATTTTACCTGGAGAAGGCAGCTTTTAGCAGCAACGAGACTGCCCAAGGTTAAGTAGGACCTGTGAACATGGAATGGGACTCAGTCCTAGGCCATCCCATCAGGGACCTCAGGATCAAACCTTCAAGGTCTGTGCAGATCCCAAGACTATACATGCTTCTTGGAGGAACTTATACTTGTTTTGGATCACTTTGAGTTTTTTCTTAGCTCCAAAGTGCAAGAATGGACTGTGGGATCTCTTGATTTTATTCTTGAACTTTCCATTGACCCATGGCCCATGCCTTGCCCTGGAGGGTAAAGCGGTGGGTATAATCACCAGATCACCATGGGAAGAAAAGACCCATGCAGGAGGAGAGGGGTGGGGGCTTACATCATTGGAAACTTGGTCTCCTCACTCAGACTTGAGTTTGTGGTGCAGGTTACCACAGGGTCTCTTCCAGATGTGAAATTTGGCGGCTCTGCACTCCCAGCGCCTGGCTTTCATGAGGCCTTAGGCTGAATTCAGAGTGACTCCAGCATTCCCACAGGCATTTCTCCTTGGTTCAGAGAGCATCTATGACACTTACAGCATGTGAGGGGCAATTTGGCTAGAAGGCTGGAGTTGCTCCTTTCAAAGTCCTAAAAGCTTTTGTACTTACTGGGCTTTTGAGCCAGTTGAAGTCAGTCCACCCCTGGAACCTCTCTGTCCTCCTTTTTATCCAAGCTGCAGACCTACTGGAGCTAGTAAATTAAGACCTTTGCCTTTGACAGTTGGGTGGGAAAAGAGTGAAAACTGATCTAATAATAATTAGTTATGGTTTAATATGTGAGATTGGAGCATTCTCATTTTTCATTCTGGATCCTGGTGAGAAAGCCAGGAGGAAGGAGAGATTGATGGCAGAGAATAAACCCAGAAATGTTCCCATGCCAAGAGAAGTAAGCGATCCTCAGGCACCTTCTCGTATCATGTTAAGAGCCCATGACAACCTTAAAAGAAATGGAGAGACCCAGCTAAGGTAGGGGATAAAAGAGTTTTCTTTTATTGTCCTCTTAGGCCAGGCACCTTGGCACATGAATCGCTGCCTATTCACTTTGAAAAGACTGTGGTCTCAGGCCAGCCTCCCCCTGCAGGCTCCAAAAAAGTGGGTTTGGGTTCAGATAACTGGCTCTGGGTAAATAGCAGCTTGTTTTTGTAACACTAGAGATGTATTTACTTTTCACTTAATGAAGGGGAGTGATGTCTTGGATAAGACATGATCTGACACAAGCTATAAATATTAAGCCCAAACATTATAGGGCAGACTCTTTCCAGAAATTTCCAATTTGTTACTATGTAAAATCATTGTTGTTGGTTTTAGTTGCTGTGGGGATATTTCATTAACTTTCTAAAGGGAAAACACTGTGGAATGGAGAAGCAAATGTAAGTCATTCTGACAATCCGCGTGTGTGCGCGCACAGCACAGCTGGAATTTAACATACTTTGTAGCATCAGCCTGTTTCTCACTGGTGGGAAATTTAGTATGGCCCAGAAAGTTGCAGAGGGGAAGAGGGAATCTATGAACAGGTTGTGAAGGAAAGCATTAAGTAATTCTTAAAGTATTACTCTGTCCTAGAAAAAAAAAATCAGAGGAAAAAAAAGACGGGACAAGAGGAAAAACAGATGGTGCCTTGCAAAGAATGGTCCAGCCGTTCTTCTTTGTCTCCCAATAGGGCTTAAAATGTGAGTATGGGACTCAGGCCGAGCAGGGAGCAAGCCCGTTGCTGAAGAAAGACCAGCGACAGCCTGTGATCCAAGCATGTCAGAAGCTCTGGAGGTTGATACCCAATGATGGTGGTGGGGAGGCAGAGGATCGGGTGCTGTCCCTCCAGGTGTGTGCACTAAAAAGGCCCATGGAGCTGGTGAACCAAGTGCCTGCTCCTACCCATCCTGAGTGACATGGCATGAATCCAGTGACAGGAATTTTAGCCAGATGGGTCAGGGTAAGGAAATCGAGCTAAAAGAAGACAGAGCAAGTGGGGTTACTACAGAGCACAAAAACAGAACACACATATTTTCATGAATTATTTTTAAAGATTTTACAAAGTTTTAACCATCTTTCTACTCAGTAAACATATCCCTGCCTACTCTTATTGTCTATTCAAGCTCTGGACCATCTCCAGTCCCCCCACCCCATTGGTCTTCAGAGACAATGGAACCAGAGACCACACCAGAGATAGAGAGCCCATTAACTCAACCAGGCCCTTTGGAAGCCCCTCAGCTTCTGGAAGCTTCTGAAGATTTATAGCCATTTGCTTGGAAGCAAACTGCCTAGTTCTGGCTCTAACAAATACTACTCTCACAAGGTAACATTCAATATTGTGATTTTAACATAAAGAACGAGAGATTAAATATTAAATTTAAGAAACAACATTTCCCTAAATACCAGAGTCCACTAATGAACTTAATGGTAGCTGAAAAAAATGCTTGTCTAGACATTGAAGAGAGGGCATTCTACATGCAGTACTAGACATGCTCCATGAGCAGGTAGGAACAAGAGCAACCATTTTGACCTTTTTTTATATTAACATGATGTCATGGGAATACATAGGTTGGAAGGTCTGATGCAGTGGTTCTCACACTTGAACAGGTGTTAGAATCACCTAGAAGGCTTATTAAAACCACAGATTGGGGGCAGGGGGCAACTCTGGTGTTTTTGATTCAGAAGGTCTGGGGTGGAGCTTCTGATAAGTTCCCAAGTGATGCTGAGGCTGCTGGGCCTGGCACTGCACTTGGACCACCAGTGGCCTAGTGCATTTAGGACAAAGATACATACGTAAAAGACATTTGTATTCACTCACATCTACACCTGTATTCTGGCAGGAAGTGTAATGGACTCTAAGAAAGCCAGCACTTGTTCAACTGAGCAGAGATCATCCCTGACAGTGAGAACCAAGGTATTCTGGATTCCTGGGGTGCGGCGCTGCTGGCTGACATGAACTTGGGATGGAGGAAAGAGGCCTGAGATATTAGAATGCTAGAGCTGGAGAGGAAGTGGGAGAAAGCATGGTGATTACATATAGATGTTGAGTCAGAGCTTTGAATTCCAATTCCAACTGTGACACTTATGAGCTTTAAAACTTGGGAAGTTACCTAATCCCCTGAAACTGTTTCCGCCTCTGTAAAACTGAGGCCCCTAAATGCTTGTGTTTTTATTTCAATTCTTAGTTGCAATCAGCTGAAGTCCACTCTGGCTGATTAAAACAGGAAAGGAAGTTATTACAAGGATATTGGGTTCTACAGGAACATGAACTGTTTTGCCAATCAATAGTATGGAAAACAATGAAAGGATGCTGTTGAATAAAAGACAGACATAAGAGACATAAAAGGCAACTGGTGGGATTTATTTGGATCCTGATTTAAGAAAACCCACTGTAAAAAAGGTAATTGGCTCTCTGGCTGATGTGGCTCAGTGGATTGAGCACTGACTTATGAACCAAAAGGTTGCCAGTTTGATTCCCAGTCTGGGCTCCTACCTAGATTGTGGGCCAGGTCCCCAGTTGGGGATGCAACTGATCAATGTTTATCTCCCTTTCTTTTTTCCACTTTCTCCCCACTAAAAATGAATAAAATCTTTAAAAAATACAATCGGAGAAATTACAATGTGGCAGGATGGGCATTAGATGATATTTAGGAATTACTGTGGATTTTGTTAGGTATGATATTGTCATGGAGATTATGATTCTTAAAGAAGCCTTAGTAGAGGTTAACACACTGAGGGATTTACAAGTGAAATAATACAATATCTGAGGGTTACATTTTAAAAACTTCTAGGAGAGAAGTCATGAAGAACATAGCTCAGACTTACCTCAGCAAAGGATACCAGACACCACAAAGGACAGCAGGTTTGATAGGGACACTACTATCATTGACACCAAGCCCTAGATATTGGAGCTTGCACTGGCATTTTCAAATTGTAAAGTGGGAGATGTCTCAGACATTAAGATGCATAAGGTAGGAAATTCCCCAAGATCAGAAAATGGATTCAAGTGGTCAAAAGACTAATAACATCCACAACATGCACATAGTAGGTGCTCACCTACATCCCTATCCCTGAAACACATATATGTAAGGCTTTCTTCCACTGCATCCTAGACAGATGGGTCTCTAATCCAAATAATTTACCAGTCTCCTTTTAATGATCAAATTCATCTAAATGCCAGGAAGTTCACTCACTACTTTAAGGTAAGAATTATTTAATTATAGGACATAGAGAAGAAGAGGAAGTGAGTATGTCATCCTCATTCTACTGATGAGGTTGAGTGATGTACCTGAGTTCACATGGCTGGGTCACATTCCTGGTCAGTAAAGAGAGGGTCCAGGACAGAAACACTGCAGTCAACTTCAGAGACCCTGATAAGGAAGCAGTGTTGATTAGGGCGTGGGAAAAAGAGCTCCAAAGCATTACTGACAGGTGGAAGGGGATTGTAAACCAATATACCTCTCTGGAAGACAAATTCTCAGTATCTGACAATAAGCTCCACTTTTGAGAATTTGTATCTATCAGATAATTAGAAATATTTGCATCTATCATATTATCAGGAATATTGTTAAAGATACATAAATAAGATTGTTCATTATAGTATTATTTAAAATATTGAAAATTTGGAAATAACTCAGATGGTCAATAATCATAATCCTGTTAAATAATTAATGGCACAATAAATAAAATATCATAGAGAAGTGCTTACTAGTATGACCATCTTTTATTATATTTAATCGAAAGGAAAGAAGTTAACAGAATAATAGGCACAGCATGATCAATCCTGATTTTTTATGTGACACCTGTACTCTGCCCTTATTAGGTAATTATTAAATAGTCATTACAGTAGTACTCAAAACCCTTGGTTGCAAGTAACAAAGCCTCAACAAAGATTTCTCCAGCTCTTTGCTGTTACCATTACAATGCAACTTTCTGAGGGATCCTAATAAGGCTTCTCTATGCGGAACATGAGCAGGATGTAGAATGTTCTCATTTTTTTCCTTCAGGGGCAAATGGATGACACTGTATGTCCATCTGTCCTTTGCCATTTCTCACCTCTGCCCAATCCATTGACAAGCACTGAGTATTGGCTTCAGCACTGCATGTAGCAAATATAGAGGAAAGAAAGAGCCCCTGTGACTTGGTCCTTAAAGTCTATCATGTCTTTGGGGAACACATGTTTGTAGCTACCAAGTGTGCTGGGTTTTATGAAGGACACATGTCCCCTATGGAGTGGGGACATAAATACATACAGCACCTGAATAATCACTCAAGGGGGTCTGTGACAAAAGGCTACAATGGAGATCTGCAGCCTGGCTGTGCTGCAGAAACAGAGGGCACTGTGGGGAAGATGCTTGCAAAGGACTTTCTAGAGGAAGAGAGACAGCTTGGTTGAAAATCACCAGTGCTTTGTAGAATGAGGTTTCAGGAGGGGATTGCATTTTAAGCAGGTGACCAGGGATGCTCAAAACAGGATAGTCTGACACTGTCAGCTCTCTTAGAACAAGCATCTTAAGATTAAAACATAATGTTTTATTCATTTTAACAGTCACTGTATACAACAAAAATCCACTATGCTCCCCTTGTAACTTGCTTCAGGAATGATGAGATCAATATTTTTAATAGAAAAAGAGTGCCTAGAAATCAATAAAAAATACAAAAAGATTGGGATGATGGATGGTTACATAAATAATAAACAGGACTAGATAACAGAAATAAGGAAGGCAGAGTCAGCAACTGAAGGCAACTTCCTAGGTTCAACTGGTAAAGCCCAAAGTTTATCCAACTGAAGAATAATTATCTTCCATCTTTTATTATTCTCTCCTAAAAATACAAACACTAAAAATGATGAATGGCCAAATAATATCGAGCATCAGCAGCATTAGTCTTTATCCCAAAAGTCACAAGTTTGCATTTCTCAATCTTGCTAAGTCAAAAAACAAAACGCTGGCAGAAAAAGGAAACTCTTTATGACAAAATAATAAACTTGTTTGGGTGTTTCTCAGACTTTTGTTCCTAGTAAATGCATTCATTAATAAAGAAGATTAATAATTCCAAGCAATGTGCCCATTTTGATCATTCCAGGCAATTTTGACCACTGTCACTTTTCAGATAAGAATGTTAATTACATTTTTTCTGGTTTATTTCAACCAATTAAATTGAGTGAATAGGAAAAGAAAAACCATTTACTTTCACTACAGGAAGCACATCTGTGTATTCCCAATGAGGTTGGCATTATGTGTTGGTATCAGGAGCACCTGAAGTCTTGATCTGGCTCTGGCTGTGTCTCAGGCTGGCTCTGTTCACCTGCAGAGACAGGTGCAAACACCACCATCTCATCCCCCTCACACAAACTCACCCCACACAGGTACACCCACTGGCTGTCCAGGGCCCACGCTCTCTCTTTTGTTACACTGCAGAGGGCTTGCTGGCTACACAGAGTGGGTGTGGGAGATGGTATGGGTGGTTCCTGACATACATTGTCCTCCCCTGGGTACACCATTGACAGGAGGCTGACTGAAACAGAACCCATTGGCTGTTAGTTATGAGAGGCTTATCTGCCAGCCTCCAGAAGCATAACCCTTAGTACCAGAGCTTGGTGGAAAGGAAAGGAATTGTTTATTTAGCAGTTATACAGATTGAGATTAATGGTGGAATTCTACCATCAAGTCCCACTCCCTTTAAAACACCACCCAAAAAAACACCCAGTCCTGCCAAATCAGGCCAGCTTTAGAACAGAGAAGTCTGAGGTGCTGTCTTTTTCTAGGAAAATACATGTCCGTGGCTTTTTACTTCCCAGGCACTTTACCAGTAGTTCCCATCCATCTGTGCACAAGTGGGTGGCATTTGCCCATGTCACAGTGTTTTTCAGCTTTTAATTCAGGACTGCATGGCACCTTCTTACACACCCGACCCCATGGCTGGTTGGTGGCTCTCTTTCAGACCACATGCTCCTCTCTCCACTTAATGGCTACAGCTTTATTTTTAAATCCCTGACCTCAGTGTTTGACACAGTGGGTATGGTGACCAGTCCTGGCCACTGGCAGAATCTCATGAAGTCCTGTAAGCTTTCCCATCACTAGTCTATGGTTAAAGCCCTTCCTATTTTCTTGGCGCCTGGAGGAAAATAGCTGTGCTCCATGGAGTCCCCCCTCCATTCCTGAAGCCACAGGTTGTGGGGAATTTGGGGGATGGCCTTCTTTCACCCTGTAACATTACCACGTAATTTATTTGAGTTGTCCAGTGAAATGTGAGCAACATTTGCATGTGTCACATTTGGAGAGACGCTTTACAAGTCATTTTGGGCCTTTCCACAACCTGTTTCCCTTTTCCCTGGGCCTACAGGGAGATGGGTGAATCCCCTTGCACTCTCACAGAGGGGCTAGCACCACAGTGCACAACAGACAAGCAGTATGAGTAAAACATAATACTCCAATGAGTATGGGACTACTTGTTACTGCAGTGAAACTAAGCCTATTCCAATTAGTATGTTGGACAGAGAAAAGGAAAATGTGGGAGCTCAGATAAGTGCCACTTCTGCTAAGGGGTCCCTGGGTAAGAGTTCAGTTACTTGGTCTCAGAGTCCCACCCAGCATCTAGACACTTAAAGTGAGCATCTCATGGTAGCCTTTGGTTGAGATAGTCCTTGTTCCTCTCCTCAAGCCCTATCAAATTCAACTTGTTATCTCCCAGCTCCACCCACATATCTGCTCTCTCATCACCTCTCCGCCTAAAGCCCAGGGAAATCTTAGAAGTCTGGGGTGAAGCAGGAAGTGCTGCTCACAGTCATGTTTTCCCCAAACATTTCTGTCTGTGGAAGCCCTCTACATGTCCCCAAGGGATAAGGATTTTGAAAGCTAATGCCAGGAAAACATTTTTCTCAGCTTTAGTCCTGTCACTTCTCTCCCTAGAGGAAATAAACAGGGAGCCATAACCTAGCTATTTGAATAGAGAACAAATAACACATTGCTTAATATTTCTCAATTACTACACTGATTTTGAAACTTCTTATTTGGAATAACACCTATGACTTACTATTTAAAGTACCTTATTTGTGATACTCATGTCTTTTTTGACATTGATTTTTGTTAATAAGACTGAAAAAAAAAGGGTCAAAATGGGATGTCTTATTTCTTGAATATCCTGTAAATTCTAGTGATAATTTCACTAAAAAAACTTTATTAAAATTAACTTCGGTTGGACACCTTCTGCCTTTGAGGCATTTTAAAATACAGAAATACAGAAGCAAATGTATTATAAGATAAGAAAATATATGGTGCCAAATGGCCAGTGCAGAAAAACATAAACTCCATAAGGGCAATATCACATATATTGGTTCACCATTGGACTTCCTGCACAGTGACAAGCACATAGTATGTACTCAGTAAGCTATTGTTGAGTGAACAAATATATAAGGACTTTAGGAATTGAGCAGAAGGGAGAAAACACTTTCAAACAAACCCTGGAGTGAAAGTTTCCTACAAGAATATGGACTCCAGCTGATCTTTGGAGGAAAGGCAAAGAAAGCAAATGAAAGTCAACTCCATTTTCTCCTCACCCTTTAATCAGTTTATTAAACATGGCAATTGTCAGATGTTTCTGGTTTATTTATGTACACGTGTTTGTGGCCTAAATAAATACAAGCCCAATTCAGTCAGGTCTCTAAGAGTGATTCCACATGAACTTAGCTTTGTCCATGCCCACCCTCTGTCCTATGTTAGAACTGTCACTACGCAAGACCACTTGATGATGGCTTGATTAAAGTACTGAATTAATTTTGTGTCTTTAAATTTTTCGTCAGTTCACTAAGAACAATTTTGGTAAGCTTCCTTAATGGTCAATGAGGTGCTTTGTTTGGCTGAATCACAAATACATAAAAGTTTTATAATATAAACCATTTGAAACTTTTCTTTTCATAAAATTTAAGAACTTTTCAGGGATAGTAATGTGTGCATATGCATATGCATGCGCATACACGTGTTCACTCCTGCAAGATATAAAACTTAGCTGTTTTAGGATAAGTTTGTTTTAATTTGCTATCTGAAGTGATTAGCCAAGGCTAAAACTTCATTTTTTCTCTTTTACAATGCTTTACCAAGAGAAGTCTATGATCATCATTTTCACTTCTATACTCAATATTTTTTGGTGTGACCCCTTTGAACTCAATGTTGTTTAAAGTCAAATATTCAATTTTTTAAAGAAAACGCTATTATTAATTACTAGCACACAGGACTTAGTGCAACTATGATTCTGTATTTTCTTCAAGAGGAAGTAGGAATTTCACCAACTCTTTTAGCAACACAAAAATTCGGCCTTACACTTATGGCACTTGTCACATGATACTTTAAATAATCTTTCAATGTCAGCTGTAATGTTATCTTTCCCTACTAAGACAATAGGTGGGCCTAAAATTAGCTAGAAAAAAACAGCTGGGTCTGTCAGAGATTCTTCAAGGAAGATGCCAGAATATTTTGATTAATACCATCATTCTGTTTGGAATTAATTTACAGTTTTCCCATCAGGTGTGTTGATGGAAAGTGGTCATACAGTTCTAGTAATTGCCCTGGATTCCTGTGCTGTTCTTCATCAGGGCCTCTAATGAAGTCTGCATTGTAGCCTGGGGTTGATGCCAGACTGGAATGCAGGGAGGCTGAAAGCTGACACCAGCTCAGTGGAGCAAAGGGCCCAGTGCTAATAAGGTTGTCTCCATGACAACCTGGGTATTTTCCTGGGGATGCATTTACACAGCAGGGTTAAAGTTCTGTGAAAGCAACAGCTGTTGTAAAAACAGTATATTAAATATGTTTAGGACTGTAAAATGTGCATTCTTCTCTGCAGCATTTCATTTGGGGAAATTCCGAAAGTGCAAAAATGTATTCAAAACCAAAGTACTAAATGGTGAGATATTGTTTTTGACAAATCTCTATTTTATTCATTTTTAAAGGAAGTATGAGAAAAATTTTGATAATCCTTTTTTTTCCTGGCATTTTTTTTTTTTCCTTTCTAATTATTTTTCTGTATCAACAAAATCCAACCTAGGATTCTGATCCCTTTGTATTGACCAGTATGTCTGTAGTAAATCACTTCGCAGGAGAAGGAGAAAAGCAATATGTGTACCCTGTAACTGAAATGATTTGTCATGCTTCTTATTCAATTTTGTTCTTTTCTACTCAAAACCCTTTAGTTTTTCATGCTAAATGATTATTCTGACAGGTATTCGAGGACAGAAACAAAGAATTTTTCAAACAGTCTGAAAAATATATTGATTTTTTAACGGAAAAGTTTTTGTTTGCTCTTTGCAAACCCTGTGCCCCCAGGTTGATGAGACCGATGCTACACAGATTTGCAAGAGGTGAGCTGACCTTAACTCAGAATTCTGCAAGTCATGGACACTGCTGTGACAATCTGAACAGAGTGACCAACCATCCCAGTTTGCTACCAATGAAGGTAGCATTCCTATGGCAATGAAACTGCACTACCAAAACTGAGAATGTTCCTGGACTAGTTGGTCACTCTATCATTCAAAGACATTGGTCAGCATCTGTTAATATGCCAGGCCCTATACTAAAGCAATGGGGTCCAAAGTGAATAGTCCTTGGTCTGTACATCTCCCTCAGTGATTTAGTGAAAGAATGTGGTAAATCAATTATGGCCCTCTACCCAAGTGTGCTCATATTATAATAAGAGATGATAGGATAAAGACTGCACCTTCATTTATAGAGTGCAGTGAGCCAATACATCATCATGTGAGTGTATGACGGGATCCCTTTCTGTCCGCCATCTTTGTTGGATTCGAGGGAGCATCGGCTAATAGCCTCCTGATTTCCTATTTCTACACCAGTAGAGGACAGCGTTGATCAGGCAAGCGGTTCACAGGGTGCTCCTACTGGGGTCTGGAGATGGAGAGTGCAAGAGTTTACCTATCTTGGCCAAATCACAACAGACCCAATAAAACCAATCATGTTGCATTCACTCTTGCTTCTTTCTCTTTGGGAATTGAGCAGAGGAAATGAATGAATTCTTAAAGATGTGTGGGCTTCCTAGCTATAGACAATATTTTCTGGGACTATTTTTCTAAATCAAATAAACCAGAACGTGTCAGTTGCCTGGCTACTTTGTCTAACATAGGTGGCCCTGAAAAATTCAAGGATACCGTGACACATTTTTTCTTCCCTTGAAAGTAAACTTGGCCTATTCCTACTGTTTAGGAGTAAGGAAAAGGGAGCATCTAGCAAAGCTGCTAGAAACACAACTCAAAAAAATAAAAATGGCAGCCAAAATGATGCACATCTTGCTTTGTACTCTATTCACCAAGATTTTAAAAAGGAAATCTTTCAGTTTGACTGAATAGTCCAGCAGGATATTCCAACAGTGGAATTAAAATCCCCTAGTCAACTATATGGACTAGAAGCTCCACGTCTGAGTATACATTCATTCGTTCATCAAGAATTTATTGAGTACTTGCTAGATGTCAGGTACAGATCTTGGTCCTCAGAAAAGTGGAGAAAAGATAGCGGTGGGGAAAAAAGACCAAGATTCTTGCCCTTATGCATATTATATTCTAGTAAGGGAGAATAAAGTAAAACTCGATCATAACTATTTTCTTGCAAATAAATTCTTTAGAATGGGATTATTACAGTTTCCTCATTTCTGAAAACTCTAAAATTAGAGTTTTCCCTAAAATTTTAAATGATAGTACCTTGAGAACTATTCTAGATAAATGTTTTGTTTTGTTTTCCAGGAAGTCAGAATATGCATATTATGAAAATAAAACTAGCATGTAGATATTAAAAACTGGTCTATTAAAAATTATCTAAGGTAAAGTTAGTATACATGTGAATGCAACATATAGCTTATTTCAATCAAGGTCCTTATGAGGAGGTTAAAACTCATTGGTTTTCTTAGTTGAATGATCTAATGTTGACAATTTGATGAACTTAGCCACTGAAGTGCATTGTAGAATTCTAGAACAGAGTTGTTGCAGGTAAATTAGACTTGATTGAATCTCCTCTCTTAATCTTGAAGGTGGTTGAAATGGACTGCTTTTTGGAAGCAAATTCTACCAGCTAATCTGTGGCTAGACTGAACATGTACCACCTGAAGGCCACAAAACTGGGTTGTTTTGAACCTGTACTTCTTAATCAATATAATAGTCTGAAGGAAGAAGTGATCTTCAAACTTAAATCTCATGGTTGTGCTAAGCAAAAACTTCTCATGGTAGGTGTATTTTTCTTTGTTTTAAGATTTCCATGTCTGTAGCTCAGCTATCACAAATTGAACAATGATATCCATAGAAAGCATTAATTTACATGAATAAACTAATGGATCTTGCTGATGTGTGATTGTATTTAATCCTAGCTCCTCTAAATAAAAACTACCACAATGCTTTGTTAATGATAAATGCTGTTTCTTGTAACTGGCACATGACCAAAGATAAGGTATAATTTTAATAAGCACTACATTTCACATTTAATACTGTCAAGTAATTTTTCATAATACCCTCCATTTATAGCATGGGTAGATGATAGGATTTTTATTACTTTGAAACAAAGCTCAATTTTCAAGACAATTCTATTATTTTGGCTTATTTCACAGACAGAAAGAAAGGTTAAACTTTTGTTCTTTATAAAAAAAGAAGAAGCTGTTTTGAGAAACAACAGCTACATCTATGATATCCATAGTATGACTGTGACATAAAATTTGACTCTTTAAAAAGTAAAATCATCGAGGAGGACAGCCATGGAATTGAACCTAATGGGAACCTGTGAAACAATATTTTCCTGGGCCATCTCTTCTCAACATGCCAGTTTGTTATATTTTTTAAATTTTACCTGTTTTGTTTCGTTTTGTTTTTGAGATAGAGAGGAAGCGGGGGATGGAGAGGGAGACAGAGAAACATTGATTTGTTGTTCCACTTACTTATGCACTCAATGGTTGATTCTTGTATGTGCCCTGACTAGGGATCAAACCTGCAACCTTAGTAGATGATGCTCTAATCAACTAAGCTACCTGGCCAAGTCCAACATGCCACAACTTTTACACATCTGAAAAGCCTAGTTATTAGAGGTCTAGGGAAAGTAGAGAGGGCTTATTTTAGAGGTTTGGTTTTGATTTAGTAGTATAATCCACTCTTAGAAGGTGGAAATCATTATTTTTTAAAAACCAATTCCTCAATTTCAGAGGGCAGGACATGAAATCCTGGATGGGAAAACCCATGTTCCAAAACTGTCCTGGTGAACCAGTCTCAGTATGGAAAGAGGCCTCTAGAGGTGGCTTCTAGAATTACACCTCTTGGGAATAGCTAAATAGATTCTGCAGGTGCAATGGGGAGTTGGTGGTGGCCTGGAAACCAGAAGGAACTTCTGAAGACGGCTTTCTCATTAGTCCATTGGCTATGTTTCTTAAAAAAAAAAAAAAAAAAAGTTTAACTGACTTAGGAGTCCATTGTCCCACTTGGAAAAATGAGAGCTTGAGCTCTGTTTCCAGCCCTTCTCTTCCACCCAGGTAGATTGGGATGGTCCCATTCTAGGGCTACTCCCTACCCTGAGGATAATCTCAGCTCCCTGCACCTGGCAGAGAGAGCAGCCTGCGAGCTTCTGAGAGAAAAGTATCTCCACTCTTAGTGAATCCTTTTAAAATGTTAAAACAGCAGCAGCTGCATGTGCTATCTGATACCTTTCTGATGACAGCTTTAGTACCTTTCCTAATGGGGGATTTCAATGATCCTTTAAAAGTGAGCCTCAGAACGAGAGCTGGAAGAGAACATATGCTACTTTCTCAGAACCTGATTTTTCCTAAACTAATAAACCTTTTCTAGATAGATAAATCTCACCTATGTAGCAGCTTGTTGATTTGAAATGAATACAATTGGCACCTTAATGTCTACGTTGCTCAAGAATTTTCAGATGGAAGTTTTCCTAAGTTTCTAGGAAGCTACCTTATAGGATAGCCAGTTTCCCAGAACCTAAAACAAATTCAATTAATCACCTTAGAAACTAAATAGAAGTGCCTTGTTGGGGCCTGTTGGGCAAGCCCCAGTGCTCTCTCCGGTTGGCCAAGAGGAAAAGAGCATCTAGGAGTGCTTAGCTACCCTCCCTGCAGGAGAACAGCAACATGACTCTGAGCCTCCATGTGACTTCATTTGAGATCACTCTTCAAGCATGCGATCAGGGGCCAGGATCTTGTTCTCTTGCAGGAGGAAGCAAGCAACAGGCAGTTTCAGTGATTTTATTTACAAATAAGCATGGTTTTCACACACTTGAGCTCAGGACTATCAAGGCTTTGCTTTCTTCAGCGATCAGCCAACAGAGCTGTTTCTGCTCCTCTTACTGACCTGCTGGGCATCTCTCCCCACCTCCCCTCGTGTTCTGCACTTCTGAAATGCACTGCATCTCTGCACAGATGGGTACTGACAAGCCTCGGAGAATTCATGGACCTGACAGCACCTGGCACTTGACTTGCTATTGTTGATTTCTTTTGAGAGCCACATAAACTCTTCCTGATCGCTGAGCTGCTGCAGGGACTCCACCCTTGCCATGTGTTCCTAATCCTTGGGCTCCCAGCATGCACAGAACGGGTCTGTTGCTGCATGAAGCTGAGTTGATTCCCAGGCACTGTCATTTGATCTCTCCCCTGCTCTCACCAGCTTTCAGGAACTGAAAATATTTACTTTGTGTTGGCTAGACAAAACCCAGTAAATAGCAACCTTTGCAGGGCCCAGAACACACACCATAGTTGCTGAGAGAGGAGGGTCCTGATAGCTGCAGTTATGCTTACAAGATGGGGTCTTCAGAGTTGGGATGCAAAACCCAGAGGATGCAAGTCTCAGGTCCCTTTTGCCTCTCAAGTCAGAAGTGACTGACCAGAGCTTTGGAACTGAATAAAAGGATAATTAATCATCCCCCCATTTTCATTACTAGATCCCTCAATGAAAATGTAGCTAAAAAGGGTTTTCTGATCATCTTTACTATTTCTATTATAGGATTGCTCATTTACTTATTCGTTCTCCTAGTCAATTTTTACTGAGCACCCACCACTTTCTAGACTTCATTTCAGGTGTTGGAGATTCAATAATGAACGAAAAGAATCTCCAACTTCAAGAAAATGAAAGCCAATAGAATAATTTTAGATGAAAACGAGTATGAAAGAAACAAGCTGGGGGAGTTGATAACAAAGAACTGGAGCCTTCTTAAACCAGGGGATGAGAGCAGGCACTTCTGGGATGCTAATATCTGACTCAGAGGGAAAGAGGAACCGTGCAAAACTGGCAGTCTAAGTTTTAATCAAGGCAAAAGGTAGCAAATGTTAAGGTCCTGTTGGAGCAGGAAAGACCTTCACATTATCAAGGAATGGAAAAGACATTGGAGTGCCGGGAACCAAGAGAATGAAAAGAATGGCATAGAAGATATCTTTATCACTACATTTTTAAGCTATAGATCCTTATTATCATATTAATGTTTAATTTTAATACATGACACGATACCCATTTAATTACCGAGCCCATATGTCTAATGGTTGATATATGCACATGAATTATTTTTAATTTTATGAAATTAAAAAGCAGCAAAGTGAAGTGTTGATCCTCTAAAGGAGCAGCCAAATGGTATAGCCCAGGTGGCCTGCAACCCTGCAACCCATGGCCACAGAGCACTCTGCTCTTAATTTTAGGTAATTACATCCTATATATATTTGAAACCCCTGCCTTATAGAACTTTAAATCATCATCATGAGCACAGAGTCATTGTCAGTTGAATTGACAGTGGGCACCATGCAGGATGGCAAGTGTGGGGTTCTGCCAGGCCAGGCCGGCTGGGGGTTCTCCCTGCCCTGGCTCCCTATGTCCTTGGGGAGGTCCCTCACCTTCCTGAGCCTCAGCTTTCCTACCTGGTAAATGGAGATGGGAACACATAGTTCCTAGTATAGGTATTGTGAGATAGTACTTAAAATTTTTCTAGCATATTTTAAAAAAGGTATGCAATAACTTTTACATCTTATTAAGTGAATAGAGTTACCTTAAATTATAATCACATACAAATGAAAACTTGGGGCATAATCACTCAAAGAGTGGCTTCTGGTCTGAACACTTGTCGTCTGAGTCAATTAATTTTAAAAGCAGAATGGTATGTGGGGGACATGAGCAAAAATGCACATTGCAGGGAGAATCATTGTTAGAAAAGAGAACTGCTTCTGCCTCTCAAGGGTCAAGTTGGCTGGGAAATGGGGACAGTCAGATCCAGCTGGCTCAGGTAGGGGTGCCAGACACCCCGCAGCTCTCATGGATTTTGTCTCACGGCTTCCACCTGTCTCCAGAAGCGTTTGTTGGCACTGTCATGCCTGCTGTGATTCCACACTGGGAGGCTTCTTAAAGATTCCTTATGATCCATCGAATTAGAGCCATACTGACAAACTCTTAAGTGATTTTGCTACCACCCGGTTCAATGGGTCTCTGCCTCTTCTATAAAATGGCTCACTGTGCTTGAAAGAATCACTTGAGTTTCTTCAAACTCTAACGTAAACACTTTAAGGATTCTATGAGTATAATATCTTTATGTACAATTTGCTGATACAGGGAAGAAAAATGATGGCCCAAAGCAGCTAGTTAATTTGTCTTGCATTTCTTGAGTCAGCTGCCAGAAGATGATTTTTTTTTGGATTAGGAACTCAGTGGATCTTCCTGTCTTAGAGTTTGTGAGACATCAGCCAGACTATAATGCTTATTTTTCTTCTCAAAGTAGAATTATTTCTTTAAAAATTAGAGGATGAATTATTTAGTGACTAAAGACATAACAATAGTGGAATGTTTCCTTTTTTTACAAAAGTTTGTCAAAACACAATGAGGATCAATGTCCAATTGCATGTTTCTCTGCCAGTGTATGTGGTTACTACAATTTTATAACTTTTGTCACTTCATAGGACATATGTCTCATTTTCATTTTTCATCATCACCTTACTTCTTGAACTTTTTATTCTAATATGTGGATTTTGTGTCAAGTTCAATGAAAAAGTTGCTTAAATTTTTAACAGAATTAGATTAGTAGACTAATTTTGGGAGAACGTATATCTCCATGATATTAGTTTCTTTTGCATGACTTGACATGTCGTTGGGGCTAAACATTTTTATATTTTTCCTCCCACCTTCAAAGTTCTTCTGGCTGGGTTAATTATCAAATTAAAAGAGACAGATAACAGGAGAAATTCAAAGTTTAACTCATGTGCATGGGGAATTCACATGGCCATGATAATTCCATAAAAATTACCAGGACAGTGAGACAACATTGGATACATTTGGATAAAGGAGAAAGGGAGGGAATGGGGAAATGAGAAGTGAAATGGGAGCTTTACAGGTAGTTTGGGAAGAGTGAAACACATATGGTAGGAAAATCCTTGCTAGGTGACTCAGAAACAGTGGGACAGAGGGTATCTACCAGGTGCCCAGGCTACCTGAGCCCTCTTATTTACCAACGCTACACCCTATGCCACAGTTGGCAAACACAAGGCCCCACCCTGTTTTATCCAGCCCCATACCTTCGGCCTGTCACCTTGTTTTTACCTGGTTAGCTTGACTATTACGGAGTAGCTACACTTATACAGTCCTAAAATGACATTCAGTCCTTTGAAGGCAACTGGCAGGCTGATGTGGCTCCCAGTGAAGATGAGTCTGACACCCCTGCCCTATGTGTTTCTTCCTGAAGCAGGTTTTTCTGTCTGAATTTCTTGAGCAGCAAAGGGGGTGTGGCAGGTCAAAGTTTCTCTCTGAGTCTTTTGTTTCTTATTCAATACAGCTTAAAATCAAAATCAGCTTCAGGGTGGCAAAACTCTAGTCCCTCTAAAGTCTTTTCATTAAAATACAATGTTAATTTAAAATGTCTTTGGAGCCTTGGCTGGTGGCACAATATATAATGCACCAGCTGCAAAATCAAAGGTCACTGGTTCGATTCCCAGCCAGGGCACATAACCAAGTTGCAAGACAGGTCTCCAGCCAGGGCTGTAGATGGAGGCAGGTGAAGCAACCACACATTGATAAAATAATAATAATAAATAAAAGATAAATAAATAAATAAAATGTCTTTGTATTTCTTAATAAAGTTATTGTTATTTTATGTTTATGCTCCTTTGCAAATGAGACCATCATTATATCTTCCAACTGATTATTTCTATATATGAACTAATGTTAATTTATGTATATTAATTTTTTGGTTGCCCACCTTATTAAATATATATTAGATATGTATGTATATGTATCATATATATATATATATATATATATATATCCAGAAACTATAAATATCTGTAGCAAATCAATAAGAAGAAATGTAACACCTGATAGAAAACCCAACAAAGACTAGAAGCAGGGAATTCACAAATTAAATGGTCAATAAACATATGGAAAAGAATGGTTTTACCTCATTAGTAATCAAGAAAAATAGCATTACTTTATGTGCCAGTGTAAAACAGATGTCATTTGGTAACAATAAGGTCTACAATACCAGATGCTGGCAAGAATAGAGTAGAGGAGGGGCCTAATGTGATTATAAATGTATATGGCCACTTTGGAAAACAATCTGGCAACATCTGGAGTGCTTGGTGCATCACACTCCCACTCCCTTCTATCTAGCAATTGTAGTTCTAGGTTTGTTTTTTTTAAAAGAAACTCTTGTATCTGTGCACAAGAAGGCATGGTATAACAATGTTCAGTGAAGTACAGTGAGTGATAGCAAAATCTGTCAAAAATCCCAATATCCATTATGCAGAATAGATTAGGATAGATAAGGGTTGGCAAAAACAGGCTTACAGTTATAATTAATAAATAATAATACAAGAATAAACTATGTGTTTTGTGTACTCACAACTGTAAACCTACTTTTGCTCACCTGTGTACGAAGGACTACTGAATAGTTACCAAAGTGAATGAAATAGATCCATCAGTATTGCCTTGGATACTCCCAAAACAGTGCTGAATGTAAAATCAAATAATAAAATTTTTAAACGTTTTTATTTATTATTTGTAGAGACAGGGGTGTGAAAGAGAGGCAGAGAGGGAGAGACATCAATGTATGATTGCCTTTCACCTGCCTCCAGCTACAGACCTGGCTGGAGACCTGGCTTTCAACCTGGTTATGTGCCCTAGATGGGAATCAAACCAGTGACCTTTGGGTTCCCAGGCTGGCACCTTATCCACTGTGCCACCAGCCAAATAATAAAATTTTACATACAGAACAATGTAATTTACAAATATTTAAAAAACACAAAATAATATGTGCCATTCTTAGGCACATATGCATGTAGGCAAAATATACAATGTGGACTGAAAGAACAACACACCATGTCACAGTAGGGAAAGGGACCCAAATTCTGCCAACCTGAAGCTACTTTTTTGGGATATTGATTTTAGGTTGATTATTAAGAAACAAGACTCAGTTTGCAAGCCAGGTCTCCAGCTAGGTCTGTAGCTGGATGCAGGTAAAAGGCAACCATACATTGATATTTCTCACCCTTTCTTCCTCCCTCCCTGTTCTCTCTAAAAATAATGAATAAAATATTTAAAAAACAGAAAGAATTGTAAGAATTATAGCCTTTGTTCTTTCTCCTTACATTATCTAATAAAACAACTGTACTTAAGAAAAAGAAAGAAAAGAAACAAGACTCAGTAAAAAAAACTTTGACCTCCCCCCCTTTTCTGCCTATGAGACTCTGAGAAACCTGCTTTAAGAAGGCAGCCTTAAGAACCTTCACCCTAGCATTAGTCAGGAAGGCTCAACCCTGTTAGCTAGATACCTAGTGTTGCATTGTTTCCAGATTGCTTAGCAAGAATTTGCCTACTTGTATGTTCTCTTCTTCCCCAACTACCTTTAATATCACCCATTCCCACTTCCGAAATCTAAGACCTAGTCTCCACCTTTTTCCTTTGTCCAAAAATGTCATATATACCCAATGTTGACTCACTGCTTTTGGAATTTTCATGCCTATGTGAATCTCCATGCACAGGTATTAACATTTTAATTTCCTTTTGTTAATCCATCTTTGCTAATTTGATTATCAGCTCAACTGGAAGAACTAAGAAGGTATGAAGAAAAGTGTTCATTTTTTTTTAGCCCCTACAATAGTAATCATCTCCAGCAGGAAGGGAGGCAGAAAGGAAGGGAATTTTGGAGAGAGAGAGAGAGAGAGAGAGAGAGAGAGACTCCAGCTATAATAGTTGAATTTATCTTATTAAAAATAAACTGAAGCCTAAATGACAAATATATTAGCATTTATCACCAGTGAATTTTAGGTATGCAGGTGTTTCTTTACTATACCCTGAACCTATTTGATTCTTTTAAGATTTAAAAGAAAAGGTTGCATGCGCTTGCGCCAACCAGAGTGTTGCCTTCTACAGTAACCCCTGCCAACTCTCGCATAGGTCACTTGTCTAACTACACATCTAACTAAGCTTTCGCTTTCCCTGTATTGAGTGGTACTATTTACCACCTACTTAACACCTATAACTGTCAGGAAGTGTTCTTTTTGCTTATCTTTTAATCATCCACCTGCCACATTTTCCATTAGAATGCAAGGTATAAGAGGGCAAAGACATACCTAGCCTGTTTTCTGCTGTAGGCTGGAGAGTGTGCCTGGCACACAGCGTGCTCTGCTCAGTGAATGAAGGCAGCGTTGGTAAACGCAAAGCAGTTTGCTTCCTTAGCTCTTTTATCAGCTCCTGAGTAGTTCCTGGCTTCTTCCTTATGTCAAAGTGAAAAAGCTTTCTCTTTTCAGAAAGCAACAAAAATGAGATTATACACACTTAAATTTTTGTACGATCAAATTTTTTCCTACTTAGGAAAAAAATCTTCTACTACAATGGACTTGACCTCTTTTCCAACAGGTCCCAGGAGATTTTGTAAGTCACTCAAGGACTCCGTTTTATATATATATATATATATATATATATATACCAAGTACCCCATACATATTCAAATAAAAAGGGGTCAAAAGGTACATACTTTCAGTTATAAAATAAGCCCCAGGGATGTGACGTACAGCATGGTGACTATGGTTAATGATACTATGTTGTATATTTGAAAGTTGCTGTGAGAGTAAATCTGCAAAGTTCTCATCATAAGAAAACAATTGTAATTATATGTGGTGATTCATGGTAACTAGACTTGTTATTGTGATTGTTTTACAACGTGTACAAATATTGAATCACTATGTTGAACACCTAAAACAAACATATGTTAATTGTATCTCAATTTAAAAATTAAATAAAATGGGAAACTTAAAAAAAAAAAAAAGCTTAATATAGTAATTTTATCACCTAAAAATAGAAAGCATCACATATATTCCAAAAATTATTTTATTAATCTGTTTGCCCGTGTATTTTCTGTTACTCCTTATTACCTTATGAAGACACTCCTTAGTTGTTCCACTTCTAGTTACATTTAAAAATCATATTTTAAGTGAACATTGAACATGTTTTTAAGAATAATATTCCTAAGAATATAAACAATGTCATTATAACAATGTCATCATATTATTTACCCCATTTGTCTGAGTCCTTTAAGATTTGTCTCAAAAACATATGTGACTTCCAAATATATCTTTACAAATGCCAATGTTAAGGTGCTTTGCATGAGATGTGTAACTTTTCTGCTTGACTGTTTGCTTTAAACACCAAGTTGTGAAATTGCACGTGGCTTGTTAAAACTTTTAGGTGTACAGCTGTCCAGTTTCCATTACTGGGACCACTGTGGTACATGTTTCTGAAAGATTTTGTCTAGCGAGAAGGAAAATAGGCCTGAGTCCCCCTGCAACCTGGCCCTGAGCCACTGAGAATGAGGAAGAGGCTGGAGCAGAAGGGCCATTTGTCTTTGTTATTAGGAAATAAATCAACCTTTGTTTTGCTGGCCAAACTCAAGGAATGTCATTATTACCAAATAAATTGTGTCGTTACAAATCAATCAAGCCACCTTTCATTTAAATGTGAATCACTTCAATTGTCTGAGCTTCAAACTTGATTCTACCCCATAGAAACAAATGATGAGATATATACATCATTCAAACTCTACATTTGGAACAAAATGTCCTACAAAAAGCAAGGGTTTTTTTTTGTTGTTGTTGCTGTTGTTGTTTTGCTTTTTAATTAGTCAACAAACTAACTTATCATTCAATAGTCCTCTTAATGAAGGTGGTGTCACAGAGCTTTCCTTGTGAGTGTAAAATCAGTTTGGGAAAAAGTTAGACTGTCTTTCTCAGAATATAGCAGAAATGACATACTTTAAGATACTGAATGAAGTATTTATGTCTGATTGTCATTTGCATATTTTAAGATCTATCCTTTAAAGATAAATATAAAACAGAAGTATAAGCTTTCATGTATTATCTGTGGAGGAACTTTCCTAATGACCTAAGGACATTACATTTGACCAAGTTTCAATTGACCTTTTGCTAAACAGAAATCTTATAACTGAAACCACCCTAGGTTTTAAGTTCTGCTATCGGAGTTTTTGGTTATAATGTTATTAGTGTACAGTTAAAAAGCAACATAATTGTGAACTAATGATGCTACTCAACCGAAAGATTGGCCCATTTCCCCTCTCGTTTTCCCTCTAGGTTCTCACACTGTCCTTTCTCTGTGACCTCTCTCCCACCTCTGACCTCCTCCCCAGTTTTCAGCCTGGCTTTAACAATTGATTTATGACAGGCCCATGGAAGGGTCAAGCCCACTTTTATGGTTTGCTTAAAATATTTCTTTTAGAGTGAGCATCAGAAGTGGTCTCCAATCCCTGCTAAACAGTTTCCCTAAGATCTCAAAAGAGCTTCCTTTACTGCCCATCACATCACCTTATTTATATCTTTTGTACTTGTGAAGAGAAACTCATTAAATAAGGCAATTTCAAACTTTTATCAAAATGAATAACATAAAAATGTGGGTTGGTTTGGTTTTTCACCTCCAAAGAGAATATCTGTGAATGCATATGCAGCTCAGGGTAAGGAGGTGAGAGGAAGAGAGAAGAAAAAAGCAACTGAGAATAATTATAAGCCTAGCCCAGGATTATTTCTTTTACAGGATCTATTTTTCTTTTACACTTGACAGTTTGATCTTCACTAACACTAAAGCTTGCAGATCTATTGGGTAGACTCTTACATTCATTGCCTCAACAGTAAATTTCACCCTTTTGTTTAATTTGACTTTCTGTTGTTGTTTCAATATACTAAGTACTCACCAAATTTAGGAATGCTTTCTAAAAACTTCAGTTAATAGAACTGATCATTTCTCTCCCTCTTTCTGTTTCTCGCTCTCTTTACATTATGAAGATTTTAAAGATAGATGGCAATTTGAAAGGTATATAGCTGTTTATTTGTAAATCCGTATACAATCTGAAGACCAACTTGCACCTAAAAATAAGAGGGATTAAACTAAGATTTCTGGCCCACAAGTTAATATAGTTTTTTTAATGTTCTAATTTGGATCTTAACAGTGAACTTTAGATGGCTGTGAAATATTTGCTGTCCTGGTGAGCTTCCCTTAAATAACACCATATGATACCTCCATAGACGGCTTCCCCAAACTTATTGATCTCCCCCCTCCTCAGTCATTAAAAATGTGATTTATTAGTCTGACATTTTTAATAGGGCAAAGCTCAGAGGTTTACTACAATGGCTTTCTCGCTTCCACTTTGCCATCAGCTGCTACCAGGGCGCAAAAGCAGTCAGGACAACTGTGCTGCTTTCTTAATGAGAAACTAGCTTTAAAAAAACAAACCAACAAACGAAACAAACAAACAAAAAAAACGAAATTGCTATCTCTACATTTTTTCAAGTGTTTTATGCCAATTACATAGCGATGAATTAATTTTTCCCATTTCACTCTTCTCTTTCATGTAAGGCGGACGAGGTGTTCCCCCTTCTAATTAAACGCGTCATTTTCTTAGTGTGAGGCTTGGCAGGATTCCAGAAGTGCGCAAGCTTGAACTGAAGGGTCTGCTGCCAACCGTCTGTGTGATCTTAGACAAAAGCCTAGGTCCCTGACCTACTGCCTTCCTCAGCCCCGAAGGAGCCAGGACTGCAAACCAGGGACTTCCTCTTGTGTGAAATCACAAATCCAGCCATCTAAGTGCTACTGACCTGCGCTATGAAAATAGTTCCAGTCAAGGGGCTGGGACTCTAGTGGAACTTTTTGGTCTTAGTGGTCATGGATCTATATGAATGCAAACAAATATACATGCCCACCATCAAATTTAGGTTCATACCTCTGGATTCCTGCTGGTGCCCAGCAAAAATGCTGGGGGCAGGGTGTGAGTAACATGTCAGCAGCATGCAGTATTCAAATGGAACAAATGGTAAGGGGCTGGATTCCTGCCCTGATGGGAATCTCCTGTCCCACCAAAGCCATGTAGTTCCTTTACCTTAGTTCCTGCCAGTAATGCATGTGTAATTTGCATGCATTTTATTAGTAGGAGCTGAATAAGAGAAGAAGGACAAGGAAAAAGAAAAAGGCATGAAGTGTTTTGAGAGAAAAAGCTACGGTTCTTTTTATTTTAGCTTATTATTTAATTAGCTACCACACCATGTACATGGCACAAACCCAGAATAGCTTCACATCTTCAAGAGGCTGTTTAAGTCAGAACCCCCCACCCCGCTGCATTCACTTCAATGGCAGGCACATGTACACAACCAAAGAAACACACTGCAGGACGAGAAGCATCTGGTTCAGGACTCTTCTAAGAATGAGAAACGACTGCATTTCAGATCTGTGATGATGATATGGTCTAGGTACCAGGCTGCTCCCGACATTTTTTTGACTAATGCTTTTGAAGCAAAAATGTGGTATCAATCATCATTTTATGATGAATTTTAACATACCTCACTTTTTTTTTTTTTTACCTCCTTCTCACTTTTCATTTTTACTTCCTTCTGGCAAATAAGTATGAGGGATGGTCACTGTGAGGAAGCAGATACTGAGCAGACACCACCCTTCAAAGGGGTGTTGGGTGCCCTATGTTTCGGAAACAGTCCTGGTTAATATCATTTGTCTCTCAGTGATTAGCAGCCTCTCTTTTCCTCTCAACCGTGTCCTAGTTTGGTGGGGACAAGGGGCTCTTCACAGATGTGGAATGCAAAGGGAATTCCACTTGAGGGTCAAATTCTTGTTCTTCGTGGTGACGTGTGGCCACAGGGAGGACCAATCGGTATCACACCTTTCACAATCATGCAGACCTGAGTTTGGTTCTTGGCTCAGTCAACGTTCTTTAAATACATGAACTTGAACAAATTACTTAACCTCACTGAACTTCAAATTGCTCACCTATGGAACGAGATGACCATTCCTAACAAAAGATTAAATGTAATTAATGTACCTAATATCAGTGCTTGTAAGTCAGGGATGAAGTTAATATTTCCTTTCTCTAATTCCTGCCTTCTAAGTGTAGTGGCAAAAACAAACAAACAAACAAACAAATAAAAAACCTTTTCAGGTCTAAATCATGTCTTTCCAGGTACACATCAATTCTGACAGAAGTAATAAATCTATGGTGTAATGAAGGTCAGAGACTAGTCTAGTATCTCCCATTCTGCCACTGACTTGATCCCTGTAAGTTATTTAAGTTGTTTGCATTTTGTACGAGTTGTTTAATGGGTCCACATGGTAAGAATTATGACAGCAACTAAGAATATTGAAAGATTAGTCTTTTTTCCTTTCTAACCCAAGTATGGGTCTGGCAAAAGTAGGTTTACAATTGTGAGTACGTACATGAAACAGTTTATTCTTGTATTACCACTTATTAATTATTATATTATATACTATACAGCCAACTGTAAACCTATTTTTGCTCCACTCTATATTTATCGATCACATTTTATTAAATTTCAGTACTTATGCTGAGAAGTGTACTGTATGAGTTAGAATGAGAAGAGATAACTCATTCATGATCTAAAGGGATTTGACATTTGGTTGGAGAAATTATAAGTGAACTGCAATGCTGATAGCTTCTCAATCTCAACATTATTAGCATTTTGGCCGGGATAAGTCATTGTTGTGGGGACCTGTTCTGTGCATTGCAGAGTGCTTAGCAGCATCCTTGGCCTCTACCCACTAGATACCAGAAGTACCCCTCCCTGAACCTAGTTGTGATGATCAAAACTGTCTTCATAGGGCCAGCTGCAGAATTTTCAGGGCCCAATCTAAAATGAAAATGTGGATTCCATATCCAAAAGCAGGAACAATTTAAATATATTGAATTTAAATTGAATTTAAATTTATAATTGAATTTAAATATATTAGACATACAGCTTTTTCCTTTTTGCCATGATCTCTCTCTCTCTCTCAACTTGCCATGGTGCTTTTTTTTTTTTTTTTTAAAGATTTTATTTATTTTCAGAGAGAAGGAGAAGGGAGGGAGAAAGAGAGAGAGAGAAACATCAATTGGTTGTCTCTTGCACACCCTCAACCTGGACCTGGCCTGCAAACCAGGCATGTTCCCTGACTGGGAATTGAACCAAACTAGCAACATTTTGGTTTGCAGGCTAGCACTCAATCCTCTGAGGCACACCAGCCAGGGCTGCCATGGTGCTTTTAGAAAATTGCTGTTTACTGCGAACCCAAAGGTCGCTGGTTTAATTCCCCAGCCAGGGCACATAATCAGGTTGCAAACCAGGTCTCCAGCCAGGTCTGTGGCTGGAGGCAGGTGAAAGGCAACCATATATTGGGAGAAAAAAAAATTGCTGTTTAATGCCATTTTAACAAGAAAAACTGAAACTTTAAATTATTAGCATGAATTTTAGTATTTCCCTTTATATTGCAGAATATAAGTTGTAATGCAAATATAAAAGTATTTTCTTCATGTGCAGAATCACCACAATTAGACAACTCATATTTCACTTCTACTAGAGTAGTGAATATGCTGCATAAAAATAGGTATACATCCTACACACACTTTTCTACCTTGAGCTCAAGCTGAGTTAGAAATACCTGAAAGGAAAAGGCACTGTAGGCTGTTGGATCTTTCTCTTTCCTTCCACGTCACCATTTGAAGGGCTCAGTGGTAGGCTAATATGGGGAAGCAATGTGAAGAAGGAAGGATATGACAGGGTTCCTGGGACGTGTTTCTTAGAATGCCATTGATTTCTTCCTTCACTCAAAGAACATTCTGGTTCAAACAGAGAGTATGACCTGTTGCAGCTTTACATATCCTTGCTTGCTCAGTCAGAGGTGAACCATGCTGAACTTGGACTACTTTTGAGTCACTGGCCTCCCAGAAATCTGTGCTCATGGGGCTTCTGGAATGCAAACAGGAAGGCAAGAAAAAACAGTTACACATAATGCAAATGTCTCCTTTGTTCAAGGAAGAACTGTGTTGTCCCATCAGGCTGTACTTGCAAAATGCAAGCGCAAAGATCAAATGATTAAGAATTATAAAAGTGACAGCAGAGCATTAAAGCAGGTGTAGAACCCTTCTAAAAATGTAGCTCCATGAGGCTGCATTAGGTGGCACATTCACTGAGTCAGTGCTGGTTAGCAGACATTGTCAAATGTGCCCTAGGGACCAAAATGACCCTGGTTGAGATCTACAGGCATATGATACACAATAAGCTATGCTTAAAGCTACACTTGAAAAACAGAATGGATTTGACATGTGTTATTTCAGACTGAGGAGAGCAAGGAAAGCCTGAAGAAATAGGTAAAATTTGAGTGAGATCTTTGAGGATAAAGGCTTAGAAATTCCCAGAGCTCATTCATTTATGATATTCCATTTGTTTCCTTTGGTCAAACATGGTTTTGAAAGTGTTTTGATGCTTTTATAATGCAGCATATTCATGGAATATTTTTTATCTTGCCTTAATGAAGATACATTTTTGTTGGTTTGTGTAACACTGATTGAGAAAGAAATTATAACAAAATTTGGTTAATTGTACTTCTAATCATGCATTACAGATGAAAACTTCTGAGCAATTCTATGCTTTCCTAGGACACATATTGCACGGTAAAAATTCAAATGTCTGTGTGTCATTAGTCATAAGATGGAGTGGATGAAGCTGCACAACCCCTTCTTTTTGTTATAGAAGTTCAACTGAAAAAAGTAATAATTACCATGAACACAGAAGCAGAGGCCATGCTGAAGCTTGGCACAAACACTGAGAATAAATATTAATTTCAAATATGAATATTAGAAAATACTCAGATAACAAAGTTAAACATCTTTCCTTTTTGGAAAAGATGTTTTCCAAAGCATCTACCTTTTTGTTTTGTTTTATTTTGTTAACTGCCAAAAAGGTAGTTAAACATCTACCTTTTTGAGGATTCTCTGCTAAATATAAACAGTGTTAGATGGATTGAGGACCAAATGAGGATTCAAAAAACTCTGATTTAAATCCCACCTCCTTCCATTTACCTTTCTGAACCTCTGTTTCCTAATCTGTACCAATGGTAATGAGTCCCATTCTATATCCTCACAGAGTTGTGTTGTGAGCATTAAATAAATGTGTAGAGGAGCTTTGTTAACTACAAAACATATAGGACTATTGAGCAATCTGTTGTTACTAATTATATCAGTGGATATGTGTGACTAGTTTCTAGACTGTCACTGAAAAGACAAGTTGAATGTATTAAAATAAATCGTGCTAGTTGCTGTAATTGCTCAAATCTCAGTGGTTTAACAAGTATATATTTATTTTTACTTGTGTTTCCATCCAAAGCAGGTCAGATGGCTGTGTCACTCTCCTCCAAGCTGTGACTCCTTTCATCTGATGATGACTCCAATCTCAACATGTAGCTTCCACAAATTCTGTAGCATAAAATAGATGGAGTGCAGAAGTTCATGCAGGGATTTCTACATCTGCTCGAAATAACATCTGCTCACCTTGCATTGCCTAAAATGCAGTAAAATGTCCTCTAGCTAATTGCAAAGGCAATTGGAAAATATAATCTTTAAGTGTGTCCAGAAAGACTAACATTGGAGAAGAATTTAGCTTCTGCCTTGTTTTGGAAATAATATGATGGCCCAGTTTTTTAAAAAAGTTAGTTTTACTTCCTTATAGACTAGATACCATCAAGGAAAATGTGAGGAGTCATTCTTTATTACTTAAAGTATTATTTACTTAGCCTTGGGGTGGAGTCCCAGGTTTTCTATTGGTGTGAAGTAGCATGTACACTTGAGCTAGCCTTCAAGAAAATGTTTGTTTAACTAATATTTGATTATATAAACTAAATCAAAATTTTGACTGTGCGTTTGTAATATATATTGCGTACCAAGGTAGGCACTATTTGGAGGACAGTACACACACACACACACACACATACACACACACACACACAAGCTCATGGCTTGAGGAATGATAAAGAGGAAATCAAAATTAGCCCCCATAAAACAACAGTGAACAAACGTAGGAAATCCACAATTAAGTGGATCTACAATTAAGCAATAAAAACACATTGCTCTGACTGATGAATTTTAAGTTTGCAGAGCTTGCAACTTTCAGCTTATCTACTGAATTGATCTCATTTTGTTTAGACCACATGTATTTTGTTTTAAAATTTAAATCAACATTTTAAAAAATTGGAAGATTTTATTATATAATTCTCTTGGACAAATAGAAAATCTGGCAACACTAGGCTGGCATTCTCCCATGGTCACAACCAGTGGAACCGAATGGTGGTTGGACCCCCTGAGATGGGGCCCACCTCTGTAGTTTACCATAGGCCCCACCATGCCCTACATGGGCCCCACAGTAGGAAATCATTGGTTGCCATTTGTCATATGATCAGAAGGTTTTTTATCTCTTATTTGAGAAATATTTCTCTATGCTCATGATTCCATCAAAATCAGGACATGAAACAGAGTAAGAATGCCCACAACTAAGAAGGAATACAACTACCTCAAAACTAGAGACAACCAGAAATTCCAGAAAATCAAGTTTGCAGAGAAGTCCAACAAAGATATAAAGAAGAAATACTCATCCAAACAGGTAGGAGGGGCTGAGCCAGGACGGAGAGGATGTGGGTTAGCAGCACAGTTTGACAGTGAGGCAGCCACAGCAGAACAGCTGTGGCCAGCTGACAGAAAGTGCAGTCACACCTTTAAAATGAGAAGGGACACCTGGGGAGTGCTCCTAGCACCAGACCAGATCACACAGCTCCTGGTTCCAGTGCTGGGGGGAAATAAACCACATTGCTTCTGACTGTGAAAACCAGTGGGAGTTTGGGGCAGAGGAAAAAACTGCTGGTCTCTCAGCAGAGTCCATTTGTTTAGAGAGCCCCAGGGTCCTAGAACATTTGCAGACCCATCCACTCTGGAAACCAGAGTGGTTTCAAACCAGAGTGTTGCCAAAGCAACAGCCAGGGCAATAGCTAGAGAGGAACCAGTTTCATATGGGAAAGCGGGAAAGGTGTTCGGAAAAGGAGTGAATGCTGAGCAAGCAGCATTGTTCCCTTTTAGACCCCTTCCCAAGATACAGTGCCACACATGGTAAAAAAAAAAAAAAAAAGGTCACCTAGGATTAATGTCTACTTAAGGCTCTGCCCCTTACAATGTAACATGTACCACAGCTCTACCTAAGACACAGAGGCAACCATAGGAGCTTGTCAAGTTGAGGTTACAGAAAAATATGGCCCAACAAAGGAAATAGATCAAGGTTCCAGTGGGAGAACTAAGCCACAAAGAGACAGCCAACCTAACAGATGCACAGTTTAAAACACTGGTGATAAAGATACAGATTTGATAGATATGCTTGAGTACAGCAAACACAGAAGAAAAGAAATGAAGGCTATACTAAGTGAAACAAAGGAAAATCCACACAAAATCAGTGGTGAAGGGAAGAAAATTTGGCTTCAAAGCAATGATTTGGAACATAAGAAATAAATAGTCAACCAGTACAAAAATGAAGAAACAAGAATTGAAAAAAATGAAGATAGAGCCCTAGGAACCTCTTGGACAACTTTAAACATGCCAACATCCAAATAATAGGGGTGCCAGAAGGAGAAGAGGAAAAGCAGAAAATTGAAA
The DNA here is from genome assembly GCA_004026585.1 of Noctilio leporinus. NCBI lineage: Eukaryota > Metazoa > Chordata > Mammalia > Chiroptera > Noctilionidae > Noctilio > Noctilio leporinus. Next base: position 148,244 of record PVIW01003916.1, read on the forward strand.
ACATGTGATAAAATAATGAAGGGAACCCCTGGCCTGTGGCACAGTGGATGAGGTGCCAGCCTGAGAATCTAAAGGTCACTGGTTCAATTCCCAGCCAGAGCACATAACCAGGTTGCAGGCCAGGTCTCTAGCCAGGTCTGTAGCTAGAAGCAGGTGAAAGGCAACCATACATTAATGTCTCTTTCCCTCTCTGCCTTTCTCCCATCCCCTCTCTCTAAAAATAATAAATAAAATCTTAAAAAATATAATGAAGGGAAAGGTCCCTAATTTAGTGAAGGAAATAGATACACAAGTTCAGGAAGCACAGAGAGTCCCAAGCAAGCTATCCAAATTGAACCACACCAAGACACATCATAACTAAAATGCCAAAGGCTAAACATAAAGAGAGAATCTTAAAAGCAGTAAAAGAAAAGAGTTACCTACAAAGGGGTTCCTATAAGACTATCCATTAATTTCTCAAAACAATTTTTGTAGGCAAGAAGAGACTGGCAAGAAATATTCAAAGTGATGAAAAGAAAGGACCTGCAACCAGGATTGCTCTATCTAGCAAAGTTATCATTTAAAACGGAAGAACAGATAAAGTGCTTTCCAGACAAGGTAAAGCCGAAGGAGTTGATCATCACCAAGTCATTATTATATGAAATGTTAAAGGAACTTACTTAAGGAAAAGAGGATCAAAATTATGAATATCAAAATGGCAACAAACACACAACTATCAACAGAACCTAAAAACAGTGAAAACAAAAACAAAGCAAACAACCAAAATAGGATCAGAAACATAGGTATGGGATCATTGGGAGGGTTATCAGCTGTGAGGGGGAAGAGGGCGAAAGGGGGAATGGTACAGGGTCTAGGAAGCATAATTGGTGGGTAAAAGATAGGAGGATGGTAAGAATAATATAGGAGAGGATGAAATCAGGGAACCTATGCACAGCCTGTGGACATGAACTAAGGAAGGTGGGATTGCTAGAGGGAAGTGGGGTTCTGGGCAGAGAGGAGTAAAGGAAAAAGAAATTTGGACAACTGTAACAGCATAATCAATAAACTGTACCTTTAAAGAGCTTTATTAATTTATATATCAAAAACCTCAGCAGTAGTGAATGTACAATTCAATGATTTTAGTAAACTTTTTGAGAAGTGCAACCATTACTACAATTAAAGCTTACAGAGTATTTTCATCAACCCAAAAGTTCCCTTGTGTTCCTTTCTAGTCATTCTCTGCTCCTGTCCTCAGCCTCTGGCAACTGCTGATCTACTTCCCTTCTCTATCCAAGGCACACTTGAAATTTCAAATCACACTCCGAGAGCTGCAAAGTATTCAGAAGAGAGGGGCATCATTACAGTCCAATAGAGGAAGGACTGCTTCATGAAGAAGATTGTAGCCCTGGCTGGTGGCTCAATGGATTGTTGCTTGGCCTGCGAACCCAAAGGTTGCTGGTTCGATTTCCTAGTCAGGTCACATAACCAGGTTACAAGCCAGGTCTCCAGCCAGGTCCTTAGCTGGAGGCAGGTGAAAGGAAACATTGATGTTTCTCTCCTTTTCTCCCTACCTCCCTGCCCTTCTCTCTAAAAATCTTAAAAAGAAGAAGAAGAAGAAGAAGAAGAAGAAGAAGAAGAAGAAGAGGAGGAGGAGGAGGAGGAGGAGGAGGAGGAGGAAGAAGGTAA